>NW_020717227.1:126342-146714 GCF_900518725.1 Notechis scutatus | reverse complement strand
TATTATTATTATTATTATTATTATTATTATTATTATTATTATTATTAATTATTATTATTAATTATTATTATTATTATTATTATTATTATTATTATTAGGGAAACTTATGTTTTATTGTTTTACTGCTTTTTCTTATGTTTTTTCATTATTTGTTTCCCTCTTTTTGATGTCCAGAGTCACGCATATTAGAGGGACAGTGACATAAATTTACCAAATAAGTAAACAAGCACACCACCCAACTTTAAGCCGATTCTTACAAAAGCAGCAAAATATTAAATTGGGAACCGGATCCTGTGACAAACCCAAAGGACTATTTTCCTCCCACATTCACACCAACAACAGCTCCATACTCGAGATTAGGGTCTTCTTCACGTACTTTTCTTCTAACGTGACGTATCTACCAGCAATGCCCCTCCAGATTTTACATGTCGCTGTATAAATGGGGAAATGTTGTACAACAGGACACAAGTTTGGCATCAGGACTCAAACGCTGACGAAGTAAAGTAGCAAAGCATTTCAGCCTTGCTACTTTAACAGAACTAAAAGCAGCTACCTGGGGGGGGGGGGGGGGGGGATCAAACTTCCCCAGCCCAACTGAGTGAGACTGCTGAACTTACACAATTTAAAAATTTCAGGCAATCTCTGTAGATGTCAACAAACCCAACAGGTTTTTAACACATTACAATTGTTAATTGACGAAATTATTGGAATCTGGCTCGTGTTTAACTCGCACCTGCGTAATTCCACTCCTCCATCGATCTAGACATTCCGCAGTCCTGATGAAGTAAGATGCGCCTCATGAATGCTTAATAACATTTGCTAATCCGAAAAGTTGCAACCAGATTCCCAGAGATTTCACAAACCCAGGCGTGGCCCTGGGAATCGTTTAAACAACTTTAGGCCAGACTGCATTGCAAGCAGATTAACGGCCAACACCGGTGAGCATCCTCTCCATCTGGCAGTGATGGATTCTCACACAGATCTGCAGACCTTAAGCTTTTCCATCATAATTCTTGCTTTCTCAGACAGAACCATATTTCGGCTTCCCCGCTTCCCTCCCACTGGAGTTTTAAAAGGCCGGAATCCTCCACACATTTTGCCCTTGACATTGGGTGGAGGATGCACTCAGCCCAACCTCTTCTGTTCCCAAGGCCCAAGCATCCTCCGTCATTTGATTTCCTTGTTCAATTAAGAACAAAACTCATGCTTCCAATTTAAGAAAGAGACAAACAAACACTCTTCTGCATGAATGTTAAGTTCAAAAATGGCAAAGCGAAAAGCATCCAGCTCCACTTACTTTGACCATCTCTTTGTACTTTTCCTTTAAATCTTGATAAACCTGGCTGTATCTAGCTACAGAAATCAGAGAAAGCGTTCTCTTAAACTCATTTTTCGTGATCTCTGTGGACCATTTAACCAGCTTAGAAATCAATTTGTTCCCTAGCCACTCTGCTTTGGGATATACAATTCCATCAGGAACATATTTTTCTGGATTCAGGAGCACTGACACAGTCCTACAAACAGACAAAAAAAAATAAGGTTCAGTCTCAATCAGTAGGAGACCACTTTAATTTAATTGTGCCTCTGGCCAATCGAGCAAGATTCCACTTTTATTGTACACTAGCATGTAGCAAAAAGGGACAATATTTTCTTTCTCAAATAGAGGAATTGGAGGCAGAGGTATGCAGCCCATGGCCTCCCTCGCCTGCAGCATTCTCAGAAAGTAGCACTAACAATTGCAAGTGAGATTTTCTTGCTCAAGAAAAATCAGGTAACTCGTTCATCACCGTGGGGTAATGGATTGGCAGTTCGCTGACAACACTCAATTACATAACTCCACCCTGGCAAATTGAGCAATTAAGCCATGAACAGCTTATCTTGGCATCTGGAATGAGGATCTGGGAGGTGAACAACAGGCTTCAGCTGAACCTGAGCATCTCAGATTTTTGGGGGGGGGGGCGGGGGGGGCGGGGGGGGGACACCAGTTCCAGGACTATCCCATCCTTGCCGCTGGATGGAGTTACTCTCTCTCCCAGACAGACCCGGTGTGCAATCTTGGGCTCCTCCTCCTAGACATTCATGACTCCTGCTGAATAGGCAGTGGGCAGTGATGGCTAAGAGGGCCTTTGCATAGCTGCTTTGTGTGCCAGCTGAGCCCCTTCTGCCTGCCTACAGTCACCTCCAGACTGAACGACTGCAATGGGCTGTATATAGGGCTGCCCCTTGAAGGCTATCCAGAAGATTCAGCAGGACAGAAGGCAGAGGGTGCAGGCAGTTCCTTGTGCTCCTAGAACAGCACACGCAACAACTCTGCTCTGCAAACTGCATTAGTGGCAGATTACATCCGAGTCCAGCTCACACAGACCGTATTGCCAAAATCCAAATCATATCAAACTTGAGGCCAGTGACTCTCAAGCCAGATGCAACGTGCTAAATTTAGACCTTAATGAAAAAGATGCCTTATCTCAGGGGTGCCAAACTCGCGGTGTCATGTGACGTATCGCGACTTTCCCCCCCTTTGCTAAACCAGGCGTGGGCAGCGTGTGACGCATCCGGCCCGCAGGCCGTGAGTTTGACACCCCTGCCATATAAAATAAAATCTGACAAGACTGAACAACACCAACAGAAACAGAGAACCACCATTCCCTTGAACGCATCCGTAGTGTGACGAAAGGATTCAAAGGCAGCAGCGTCTTCCGAGCACCCACCATTCATCGTCCTGCATGTGCCGGAGCCAAATTTGATAAATGTTGCCGACCTTCACCTTGTATTGGCCTTGGCAGGTCTCTTCCAAAGGCAGAAAGGTCATCCTCCCATTAAGGACATCTGTAAAGAGTGGCAAATGGTTCAGTCCCATTCTCGATAGGACACACGTGTTTTAGGAAAGGGCAAAAAGGATGTTGCATAGAAGCTCAGGATCGAATCTACTGAGCAAATGGCCTGGCAGGATGGAATCATGGGGGGAGGGGGGAGAGCAGACCAGACTAAGGAGGGGAGAATATACCCCCCCCCCCGAGGGAAGGGGGGGCTGGTGGATCCTTATCTCTCTCTGAGCTTGTTTCCTTGCAGATGTTTCAGGACCCAACATCAGTGCTGGGTTACACACACACACACCCTGCCTCCCTTCTGGCATCTAAGTGGTGACCTTCTCCACTTAGGTAATGAAAGGCCAGGAAAGCAGCCCCCAGGGCTCCCCTAGCCCTCCTCCCCCCCAACCCCTTCTTCCTTCTAGCACCCGTGGGGTTATATCCACAAGCGCGGCCCTCCACTTACGACCACAACGGAGCCCAAGGTTTATGTTGCTAAGTGAGAAATTGGCTAAGCGGGTTTTGCCCCATTTCACCACCTTTCTTGCCACCGTTGTTAAGTGAACCGCCTCAGCCATTACATGAGTAACCCGGTTGCTAAGCGGGTTACGTGAGTAACCAGGTTGCTAAGCTTGCGGTGCCTCTCCAGGGGCACCGCAAGCCCTCACAAACGGGGGACAGCACCCGAACATGCGTCCCGTGGGGGGGCTGCTGCTGCGACGACGGTCATTAAGCGTGAAAGGCCCCCCCCCCCGTCACTTTTTCCACGGCCGTTGTAACTTCGGTCCCTAAGTGAAGCGTTGTAACGGGAGGGCTGCCTGCCTGCAGCTGGGCCCTGAACCGCCTGCCAGGAAGGCGGCGCCAAGCTCGGGGAGCAGCCGGGACCCCGCAGCCCTCCCTCCTCCTCCGGGCACTGGGGAGGGGTCCCACGGGGCCGCCCCCGGCCCCTCTTCCCCAGCCGGGCTCCCGAAGGGCGGCCTCCGGGGAGAGGGACGGGCGCCGGGAGAGGGAGGCGGCCTCCCAGCCATGAAGCCGACGCCCCCGGGGGACGGGCCTGCTCCCTCCCGGCTCCCCGCCCGGAGGGGGCATCATAAACCCGGGCGGGCGGGCGGGCGGCCTCCCTTCCGCGCTCGCAGTCGCCCACACCGCAGCCATGCCAGGCAAGGGAAGGGGACGGGCAAGGGAGACCCACCTCGCGCCACCAGCTCCGGGGCGGGGGGCGGCGGCGGCGGGGGGCGGCGGGGCAGCAGGCGGCGCAGCACCAGCTCCACCGGCCCCCACAGGCCCAGCGCCTGGCCCTCCGCGCCTGCGCAGAAGGCCCCCCAGGCCCGCTCCGCCGCGCCCGCCGCCCCGCCGCCCGCTCGGGGGACGCGCAGGGAGGGCTCCGCGCAGGCGCCGCTCAGCCGCTTGTTGGCCACCTGCGGCCGCTCCAGCCACACGGCCGCCGCCGCCCAGAAGCCGTCGGGCAGCCGCCCCGCAGGATCCCGCAGCGCCGCCTCGCCCACCGCCTCCATAGATAATCCCCGCCGCTTCCGGGATCGTTCCGCCGACGCCTGCGCAGTGGCGCTTGCCGGGGGAGGAGCGGCCGGAAGGGACGGCGGCCGGGCAGGGACGCTCCTAGCCGCTTCTCCGCGCAGCCGAGAGAGTCGGGGTTCTTGCCGCCGACCCGCGGCGGAGGCGGCAGGGCCCCCTCGAGGCCGTCTGGCCGAGCCCCCAGAGGCTGTCCGTGGAGGCCTCGACCCGCGGCTGCCTTTCCGCAGGTGCAGCGGGGGGGGGCTCCTTGGGCGTGGGGGGGGAGATCAGGAGCGTCCCGGGGTTCAGGGCAGCTGGAGAGGTGGTGGCCCCCTCCCCTCAAACCCTCCCCCCCCGAGGAGCCCCGGCCGCCCCGTGACGCCCCCTCCTCCTCCTCCTCCCTCTCAGGTCGCTTCCCAGCTTCGGCCTTCCGCCTCAGGATGGGTGCCTCGGGTGGGGAAGCGGCAGCGCCCAGCAGGCCCCCGGAGCCCCCGCTGCTCCCGGACCTGCCCCAGGGGCCCCTGGGCGCCTACCGGAAGAAGGCGTCCTTCGCCTGGAAGGAGATGGCCCTCTTCGTGGAGGAGGAGGACCTGGTCCGCTTCAAGGTGAGGCTCCCCTGGAAGCGCCCCCCCCGGGCCCGTCCGTCCCGGGCCCCCCACCGCGAGGGGGCCAGGAGTTCCGTCCGTCCTGCTCTTTGGGCTCCTCTCTAGATGGGGCCGTTTCTTCCGGGAGCTCTTGACGCCCCGTAATGTTGGGTTCCGTTTGGCTGGGTCGGTTTTCTTCTTCCTCTTGATCCAGGGGGTCGTTTTTGGGCAGCCTCTTGGGTCTCCCGCTTGGACTCCAGGGTCCCTTCCAAGGCTATTCTGCTTGTAGTGCTAAGGGCTGGGTTTTTTATCTAGAGTTTTAAAAAGGAGATGAAAACTAATGTCAGGAAAAGAACATAAGAAAGAAATCAAATAAGAATGATAAAAGTGCAAAAAAGGAAGGAAGAAAGGAAAGAAAGAAAAAGGAAAGAAAGAAAGAGAAAGAAAGAAAGAAAGAAAGAGATACACAAAGGTATATAAGCCATACTGATCAGCTAATAAAAGTTCTGAATTTAGTTAGGGCTTTATATACAAAAAAAGCTTGCTTTTTTGTGTGTTTTAATATTTATTTTATTTTTGGTGTTTATTTTGCTGAAATAAATTTTCCCCCTGAATCGTAGCAGGAGTATATCCAGAGTTGCTCATTGCAGTAGCGTTTCCCAGAAACCGAAGAGAATGTTTGTAATGCAGGGTTGAATTGTGGAGCTCTTAGTTGTTTGCTTGCAGATTTTTTGCTACCCAGCAAAACAATATCATTGGCACAAGTGGTTGTGGTCTTTGCTGCCTCTTTTTTTGGGTTGGGTCACAAAATGTCTGCAAGGAAACCACTCAGCTCAGAGTGCCCCAAGAACGCTGCCTTTCCAGAAACGTTGGTGATGAGAAGACTTCATACACGTACTCTCTGTCTGTCTGTCTCTCTCTCTCATACACACACACACACGGGGGGGGGGGGGACTAAAAAAGGGAAAGGCATGCAATATTTTGTTGCCAAATACAAGTTTTTAAGAGCCCGGAAGTTGCTGTGACATGAATTCTTCCTTCGAGGAGCATTCAAAGTATCCTCATCCTTCTTTTTAGCCCTAAGAGCTCCCAAACCTTTAGTTTTACAGTCCCAAAGACATGACATGCGAGCAGGAGGAAGGAGAAGGAGAAAAATGCATTCTGGGTCTTTTGGTTCATGTTCTCTTACATTGTCTTACTGCCAGAAACGGCTTAAGAATGTATGTATTGCTGACAGCTTGGAAATGACTGAAGCCTTGACTGAATTTTTTGTTGTTCATGAAGCACAAAATATTCTCGGCCCTTGAAAATGACCCTCTCTTTGCTCGTGTCCCCGGAGAAGAGTTGCCGCTTGAGAGGTACCGGGAGCTGACCTTCCTGCGCTGTCGGAAGCTTTTTGAATACGATTTTCTCATCTTGGAGGAGATTCTTGCAAACCCCCTGAAAGTGGTTGTTCTGATCAGCTGCCTGGGGATGTACGACTGGTCCCTGGGAACCAAGTACTTGCTCAACTACCAGGTAGGTGCCATTGCTCTCCCTGCATTGACACGCCGAAGCTGCGTGATCAGGAGCCAGAGTTCATTTCATTCCCTCCTTACCTTTGCTGTGAAAAGCTATTTGGTCCTAATATTCCCCCCCCCCCTTTTTTAATGTACAGTTTTACTATTTGCTTTATCTGTTTAATGTTTCTTAATAAAATGGTATTGTGTTGTGGCCCCGATTCCTGAGCCTATGCTGTCAGAGGAAGAGGACTTGGAAGATGAGGAGGAGGAACTGGGAATGCCTTCCTCCCCAGGACCTTCCTCTCTGGCAATGCCTTCCTCCCTGATAATGCCTCAGGTTTCATCAGACAACCGAGAGGAACAACCTGAGATTAATCAGGAGGAGGAGGGCATATCGGAGCAGCCCCTGACAGGGAGTCAAGAGGAAGAGTGTTGGCTTGATCCTAAGCAGCGTCGTAGGGAGAAACGTGAGCAGCAACGTAGGAGGCGTGGGAGGGTCAGAGAGTGAGCTGAGTCATTGAGCCACACCCCACAGGGGGATAAAAGTGGGTGTGCTGTCGGCTGGAACTTTGTACGGGACAAAGTTTAATCTTACTTCAGATTTTCTTCGTGAATGATTTTTGTGGACTGCCTTGTAATTTTCTGTGAGTAGATTTTTATTTGTTATCAGTTCAGACTTGGCAGGCAGAGGGTGTTGGAATGCCAAGGATATTATCAGTTCCAAAGAATTAACTCTGTGAAGTCCGAGCCAGCTTGCCTGCCTGTGTTTGTGTGAGTTTGTATTCTTTCATCTTTTGGGAAAGAAGAAAAGTGAGACAGAACAGCGTTGTATAAATAAAATTGTGATAAAATGAAAAAAAGCTATCTTGCCTGGAAGAATAGTTTAAGCATTTTCCACTTGAGCGGTGAATAGTGAAACCTCATTACACGTAAACTTTGCTGAACATTTGATGGTTCTTAATTGGTTTGTTTTTAGTTCACCGGCTTCTGTTAATGCCATAGGTGTTCAAGGACAACATTGAGAGTTCCGGATCTGAAAGACATGCAAAATTCATTGAACAAGTTGAAAGCATGGAGGTACTGCTTCTCTATTGTTTGAACCTTGAAGTTGCTGACTTTGCTTTTACAAAACTTCATGAAAAATAATAATAGGGATCTTCTCCCAAATAGGCAGCCACTCCCTTTTTCAACTTTGATCCTGTGCGTGCTGTAGCTTTTCTAGTTGCCCAGGAATTGCCCAAAGGGCAGAGAAGATGCCGCTTGCAACACTGCCGCCCAAGCTCTCCCAATCCTTGCGCCTTGGGAGCCCTTCCTTGCCCCACCCCCATAGAGGCCTCGCCGGGAAGGGATCTGCTGGGCCTTGGACCCCTGCTCTTAGCCCCGAGGCTCAGGCCCAGCGCGGAGGGGGACCAGGGGGCAACGGTGCTTTGGTGGGGCTGCCTTCCCACTCTCAAGGTCTCTTTTTTGTATCTCTCTTGGCCACAGATATTTGGATGCTTTGCACTCACCGAACTCAGCCACGGCAGCAACACCAAGAACATCCAGACAGTTGCCAGATACGACCCGGAGACGCAGGTCAGGCGGACAACGGGCAGCAACGGCGGCTTCTAGTCCGCAGTGGGATCCCACCTGTTCCATTACCGCTTCAGGGATCACGCACGCGCAGCTTCCCCCACACCAGCTGAGGCCCTGCCACGCCAATCAGCCGAGAGGAGAAAAGCTCGGGGGCCAGTCCTGCGCTTTTCTCTTCTTTTTCCTCTCAGCTGATCTTCTGAGGCTTTTTTCCCTACCAGTTTGGCCAAACCAGTAAGAATGTTTGCTATCGGTTCAGGTGAACCGGGCCAAAGCGGTAGCATGCCACCACTGCTTCTAGTCCGTAGCCTTCAGTTCCAGTAAAATGATAGCATTGGATGTGGAAACTGTGTTTAAATGGACTCGTTGGCTAACGGGGGGTCAGTTTTTCCACCAGAATCTGTCAAGGCGTTTAACTGGGGCCTTGCAAGCAACTCAGATTGCTCCATTTAACTCATGGAGGTGACTTCGCTGTGCTGGAAGGATTTAGAGGCAGGCTTTGCTGGCTCACAAGGCTGCCGGTTGTGAGGTTTCCTGTAGAAATAGCTCCCGTTTCTGCCTAAACATCCTAGGATCAAATGCATGTAACGACTACAGTTGAGGCCAAAATCTTTCTTGCTAAGTGAGACAGTTGCTAAGTGAATCACTGGAGACGTTAAATTAGTCAGACGGTTCTTAAGTGAATCCAGCTTCCCCAGTCACGTGACACCCCCCCCCCCCCCCGGATACTGCGACCGTCATAACTAGGAGTCAGTTGCCAAGCGCCTGAGGGTTCCTCCTGGGGCAGCGGCCTGAAGTGTGACAACCAGGCGGGAGTCTCCTTTCCCGGGGACAACGCAACGGTCCCTGCACAGCCTCTGGGGGGCCAGGAAGGAGTGCAGGGAGAGCCAGGCGAGCCCTTCCATTCCCCCCACGTGATGTGGAACCTCTCTTCCCGGCCGTGCAGGAGTTCGTTCTACACTCGCCTGACTTCGAGGCTGCCAAGTTCTGGGTTGGCAACATGGGGAAGAACGCCACGCACGCGGTGGTCTACGCCCAGCTGCACACGCCAGATGGCCAGCGCCAGGGGCTGCATTCCTTCGTGGTGCAGGTGAGGGCCGTGGCCTGGCTTCCCGGGGCTTGGCACAAGCAGGGCTGCCTTTCCTTCGTGCCGGGATGGACGATACCGTCAGCACAGCCATCGGGCCCGGTTTTCAGGCACCCTTACGGGGAGAGGCTAGGTTTGAAGTGCTGCGGGTTTCTTTGGGCCTTCAGCTGGGTGGAGAGAGTCCAGAGGTGGGTTTGCCACTGCCACCTTCTCCTCCCCCCAAGGGCTGAGTGGGGGTCACTGGCCCAAGATTGCCAACCGTGCCTTTCATGCTTAAAGCAGGACTAGAACTCATGGATCTCTCTAGCCTGGTGCTGAACCATGACTTGAGGCCAACCCTTGAGGCCACTCTTATTTATTTATTTTATTTATTTATTTATTTGATTTGCCAATTGTTTACAAGATAATAAGTATAAGTGTATACATAGTTGTGAATACATGAAATGGGTACATATAAGAAAAATAAAAGAAGAATAAGAGAAACAATAGGACAGGGACGGTAGGCACGTTGGTGCGCTTATGCACGCCCCCTACAGACCTCTTAGGAAAGGGGTGAGGTCAATAGTAGACAGTCTAAGGTTAAAGTTTTTGGGGTTTGGGGAAGAAACTACAGAGTCGGGTAGAGTATTCCAGACATTGACCACTCTATTGCTGAAGTCGTATTTCCTGCAATCAAGTTTGGTGCGGTTAACTTTGAGTTTGTATCTATTGTGTGCTCTTGTGTTGTTATGGTTGAAGCTGAAGTATTCATTGACAGGTAGGACATTGCAATGTATGATTTTATATACCATGCTTAAATCAGACCGAAGACGGCATAATTCAAGGTTTTCTAGTTCTAGAATTTCAAGTCTGGTGGCATAAGGTATTCTACAACGAGTAGAGGAGTGGAGAACTCTTCTTGTGAAATATTTCTGGACTTTCTCAATTGTGCTAATATCAGATACGTAATGTGGGTTCCAGACTGATGAACTGTATTCGAGTATTGGTCTAGCAAATGTTTTGTATGCTCTGGTTAATAGTGTGATATTACCAGAGAAAAAGCTACGTAGGATTAGGTTAACAACTCTTAATGCCTTTTTGGCTATGTAGTTGCAGTGGGTTCTAGCACTTAGATCATTAGAGGTGAGTATTCCAAGGTCCTTTACAGAGCTTGGGTCATCAACAAGATCTTGACTATTCAGCTTGTATTTTATTTTCTGATTTTTTTTTGCCAATATGTAAGACAGAGCATTTATTTGTTGAAATTTGAAGTTGCCATTTGTTTGACCATTCTGATACATAGTCAAGATCTTTTTGTAGGGTAGCAGTATTGTCTGTGGTATTGAACAGCTTTACATCATCAGCGAAGAGAACGCAATTGCTCTTAATATGATCACAGAGGTCATTTATGTAGAGTATGAAGAGAGTTGGTCCTAGAACACTGCCTTGGGGGACACCACTATTGACAGGTACTGAATTTGATAGGACGCTCCCAATTTTGACCATTTGTTGTCTGTTTGACAGGAATTTTTCTATCCAGTTATTCAGTTGTCCAGAGATACCATAGGATTTTATGGAACACCATGTCCAGTTTTGGTCAACACAATGTAAAAAAGGGGTTGAGGCTCTAGAAAGAGGGCAGAGAAGAGCAACCAGGATGATTTTAGGGGACTGGAGGCTCAAACATTACTATCAACGGTTGCAGGAACTGGGCCTGGCTAGTCTAGGGAAGAGAAGGACCAGGGAGACAGGAGAGCAGTCTTCCAAGATTTGAGGGGCTGCCCCAGAGAGGAGGAAGGGGTCAAGCTATTTTCTAAAGCGCCTGTAGGCCAGACAAGGAATAATGGATTAAAACTGATCCAGGAGAGATCCAACCTGGAAATAAGGAGGAATTTCTGGACAGGGAGAGCAATTGAACAGAGGAAAGTCTTCCCTCCAGAAATTGTGGGTGCTGCGGCCCTGGAGGTTTTGAAGGAGAGATTGGACAGCCATTTATCTGGAATGGTATAAGATTCCTTGCCTGAGCAGGGGTTGGTCTAGAATAGGGGTCGCCACCCTTTTGGACCACCAAACTCATCATTTTAATTCCCAGAGACCACTAACCAGTTCTTTGGGCGTGGCCTAATTTGTGGGTGTGACTTGGTGGTCACGTGACTGGCTGGGCATGGCTTGTATGTAAATATTATAAATATTTATATAAACATTGAATTTTTTATAAAGATAGAGCAACTTTTACCCCAAAGCAGGCAAAGCAGGCAGGCAGATCGAGTTGCTCACAGAATCACAGATTCCTTCAGAGATCTATCTATCTGCCATTGGCTAGCTCAGCCTGTCACATAAAATTTGCTAGCAAGCAAACGCACAAACTTAACTCACAACACAACATGTATGTAAATATTGAATTTTTTTATGAAAAAAAAGATCAACTTTTACCCAAAATCAGGCAAAGGCAGATTGAGTTGCTCACAGAATCATTCAGTCTATTCAATCTATCTGCCATCGGCTAGCTCAGTCTCTCAAATTTGCTTGCCATGAATCTGCACTGAATAACTGAACCTTCAGTCCTAAGAGAGGTTCGGCTGTGCTTAAAAGCAGAGCTGAAGATCTAAAGACTAGCTAGAAAGCTAGAAATCCAACCATTTCCTGCTTCCTAGCTAATCTAAATCTCCCGGCACAGCAAAACAGCTGATGGTTGGAAAAATAGCAATTTAGCAGGCAACTTTGCCAGGTAAGGAGTGAGTGGGCGGGGAGGGTTCCCGCGGGCCATGTGGGCGGCGCTGCCTTGTGTTTCTGCACAGCCTGGATTAATTGCTTTGGGGGTGGGTGCTCTGGGGGTGAGATTTCTCTGCGGCCCACCAAAATTTTCTCACAGCCCAGCAGTGGGCCCACCGGTTGGCGACCGCTGGTCTAGGAGACCTCCAAGGTCCCTGCCCACTCGGTTCTCTTCTGCTGTGATTAGACCATGCAAAACGTGGCATGTTTTTCATTGCTTGTGATCAAACCCAGCCTCAGTCATCCCTGAAGCCAAGGAGAGCCAGGGTGGTGAGGTGTTGTCCTAGGCCCAGGGAGACCCAGGTGTGCTGGGTGGTCCACCTATAATTTTAGGTCTTATGGCCACTCACTGGTGCAGGATTCCAGGCAGCTCGGATCCCGCCAGGCTCACGTTCACCCCCGACCAAGAAAGTGAACTGGGGGACTGGTGTCAGCAGGGATACCGCGTAGCCCTGGTGGAAGTGTCCCCGTCCCCCCTGGGGAGCCAGAGTCCCAGGCAGTGGTGGCCCCAGGGCCCCTTCCCAACGTCTTCTTTTCCTTGGTTCAAAGCCCCAGGGAACTGCCTCAATCCCTCCGCAGGGCTCAGCCGACTTCCCTGGGCAACCTTTCTTGGCTGATTGCCTGACTTGGAGGCAAACCTCAACAAAAGATGCCCAGGGAGATTCTCAGTCATCCAGCTCCTGGTTGTCCCAAAGGTGCTTTTCCCAGAACTGAGGAAGCTTTTTGCATGAGAAATGGTGAAAGGTTTCCAAAGATCAAAAGGAAAATGCAGTTGCCTCTTGGACAAAGCACCTTTGTGATGATAACGATAGCAGCAAAACGTAGCCCTGCAGCCCCATCGTCTAAGCCAGAGGAACCGGTCTCTTGGTTTCAATTTCCCATTCTTCTGTGCTTACAGATCCGAGACCCAAAGACGCTGCTTCCAATGCCAGGTGTGATGGTTGGTGACATAGGCAGGAAACTTGGACAGAATGGCTTGGATAATGGGTGAGTGCCTGTCAGGTTCCGTCACACGACCGAAAGGAAGCCCAACAGCCACCACAGGGTCTGCTGTGATAAGCAGTTCCTCTCCCTCTGGAGTGCATGCCGACACTTAACTGACCAGCTGCCAGACCATGCAAGCAGAGATCACAGCCAGGGCTAGTCACTTAGCTCTCCCCACCACCTTTATACACCCGATGTGCCCTGCCCCAATTACCCCGGCACGGCCCAACCAATTATCCCGGCACACCGCGACCGGCAGGCACAACCTCACATAGTCTCTTCCCAAGAGGAGCTCACCCCACAGCGGTCGGTCCTATGCGATTTCCCTCTCAGCTCTTCTGCCGTCGCTTGAGTTACGCCTGCCGGTTCACGGCAGCTAAAGGATCGGGAGTCACAGGGTTTTGTAGCAATGTCCACGGCTGCCCGCCCCCCCCGCCCCCAAATGGCAGCCCACGGATGGCGTTGGGCTGACAGTATCTTTCAGGCGCATGCAACCTGTATTTCCACCCAGGGTGATGGTTAAGGCTAAGGCACCAGGTTAGGAACTGGGAGAGTCGGCGTTCTAGTCCCATGGTGGGCACAGAGCCACCTGGGTGATCTTGGGCCAGTCCCTCCTTTTCAGGGCAGGCCACTCTCAAAATCTTGCCAAGAAAATAGGAAGGGTTTCTCTAGTCAGTCAAGACTGACTCAAAGGCACCCCAGAAATGAATAACTTCAGAAATGTCAGGGTCCCAAGGCCTTCTGGAGGCAACAGCATTCCAGGATACTTCTAAATGTCTAAATAAATAGAAGGATCCTTTTTTTAAAGCCCGTTAGATTTTCCTCTCCCATGGCCTGCCACAGCTTAGACATTTAGGAAAAGAAAGACCCTCGGCTCCCTCGATGATTGATTGAAGGGAGAGGTTCTTTTAATAAAGCAAAGCTGGATCCGACCATTCCTGCGCAAAGGTCACACCTTTTCCCCTCCCCTGCCCTCCTGCTTTGACCAATCCATCGGTGTCCAATAGGATGCCTTTCTGATGTTTTGGGAACGGCTTGGATACTTGGCACCTCTCGATGGAGTGTTGCGTCCTGTTCCCAAGCCATCTGGTCCTTGGCGGCTGGTTCACTCCAGGTTGGCACGTCTGCTTTCTCGTTCCCAGGCCGGGACTTTACTTCGCCTGATTCCTCTCCTCTGCCCCAGTCTGGATGGGGAAGGCCAGTCCCTGGGTGGGAGACCTGCAGGGACCTTGAGGCGCTGGGCGAGGCTGCCGCTTAAAATCCTTCCCGCAGGAAGGGCAGCCAGGCCAGCTGCTCCCAGGACATCTGCCCCTGGGGGGAGGGAGGGAGGGAGGGAGGGGGTGTCCTGTGCCAAGGCGCAGCGGGGGCTGCCAGGTCTCCCTGCTTTGGCTGGAAGAAGGGGGGGTCCAAACGTGCTCCGTGGCGAGTGGCTGTTCTGTGCTGAGGCCGGGAGGCCCCCCCCCCCACTTTAGCCCTCCTCAGGCATGATATTCTTCCGATTAAAATCGGAATTCCGATTTTTTGGGGAATCGCCCCCCCTTTCCCCCCCACCCCTTCTTCTCCTCCTTCCCCTCCCCTCGGAGGCCCCGAGTCAGGAGTTGCTGGCGCGGCTCCGCGCGGCTCCAGTCCCGCGTTGCCTCAGGAAGGGAAAGGCAAAAAGGAAGAGCCGCGGCGGTGCTTTGCAACGGCAGCAGCGGCTCCTGGTTTTGCCTTTCCCTTCCCGAGGCAACGCGGGACTGGAGCCGCGTGGAGCTGCGCCAGTGGTAGCAACTCCTGACAGCCCCAGCCGGATACCTGAGCGGAGCCCGGGCGGTGCGAGCGGAGGCCGCTGAGTGGCAGGAAAAGGGAGCTGGGCCAGCCACAGACCAGCCTCCGTGTAACACGCCGCCGCCCGGCCCTGGCGAGGGAAGGCAGCGGGCGCTCCCCGGGCACGCGGCGGGGGGTCTCTTTTGGCCGGCCCCGATTTTTTTTTTCAGAGCGGAATATCATGCCTGTCTCCTGAAACCGCCAGGTTTGCCCTGTTCCACCAAGTGAGGATCCCCAGAAGGAACCTGCTGAGCCGCACAGGGGACGTCAATGCTGAAGGGAAATACACGAGCGCCTTCAAGGTAGGAGCTCTGCCTTTTGGGAGGGTTTGTGTTCCTTTAACCCCACCTCCATTCCTTTTCCCAAAAACAGTTCAAGGCGGGGGACAGGCCTAACCCCCCCTCCCCCCTCCTTCCCTTTTCCCCACAGCAACAACCCCGTGGAGTGGGGTGGGCTGACGGGGGGGGACTGGCCCAGAGTCACCACTACGGGCTAATGTGGGACTAGAACTCTCTGTCTCCTGGTTTCCAGCCTGGCGCCGTCCGCACTGGGCTGGATGGAGGCCCTTGACCATGTGGGCGCTGCCTTCCGCTCTCCCTGCTTCTTCCTCACGGGCTGTTTTTCGGCCGAGTGGGGACTGGATCTCGCCGTGTTCATCTCTTCCTCGCGGGACGGTTGTGTTTCCCCAGGATCACAAGCGGCGCTTGGGGGCTTCGCTGGGCACCTTGTCCAGCGGGAGAGTAATGATCATCGCCATGTCCGTGGCCAATCTGAAGCTGGCCGTCTCCATCGCCATTCGCTTCTCCGCCACCCGGCGCCAGTTCGGCCCAAGCGACGCCGAGGAGATTCCCGTCCTGGAGTACCAAATGCAGGTAAAGGCAGCAGCCCGGCTCAAGGGGAAGACTAGTTCTCACCAGGCGCAACGGATTTCGCGGTGCAGGTA
The DNA here is from genome assembly GCF_900518725.1 of Notechis scutatus. The sequence continues at coordinate 131,166 of NW_020717227.1, read as the reverse complement.
GCCTCTGCCTCCTATCACTCAGGATGCCGTCACCCAGGTGGCCTGGGCAGTGGCAGCCCTCCATGGAGTCCCTGATTGCCGGGTGAAATTCCACAAGAAACGGCCCTACGGTGGCCGGTAAGTCTCCGCCCAAGAGTTCCCTGAAGGCAGCCACCCCCACCAGCACAAGCCAGCCAGCAGCAGAGGCAGGAGGCAGAGGCACGCGTCAAGCAAGGTGGAGTTTTTCCAAGGCCAGTGGAGGCCATGCCAAAGGCAAACAACTCTTCCTGAGGGAGACAGTTCCCCCCTCCCCTGCCACTCCGGCCTCTGCTGAAGCCAGCCCATGCCGGGTGGCCCTTGGGGGAGGGGCGGCGGCCTCATGGGGAGGCAGCACGCCCTCTTAGGAGAGCCGGGGATGGGCTGCCTTATGTGCCGTCCCCTTTCTGTAGCTGTGGTAACGTCGAATGGTCGTAAAGCAGAGCCTGTCGTTAAGCAAGGACTGCTTACGGCATCCTTTTGGCCAGCAGTCTTGCCTGGGGCTTTGCAAAGCTCCCGGCCCGGCCCTCCTGGGGAGCCCGTTCTGCTTTGGGAGCAGAGTGGACCGAGATCTCTTCTTCCCTCCGTGGCTGCTCCCTCCACGTTTGATTGGAAAAGACTCATTTGAAAGAGGACGCAAGTTCAGACTTGGAAGGGCCCCAGGCGGCCTTTGGTGGGGGGCAGGAGGAGCAGAAGGCGGGGGGTGTTGGGGGAGCCTGGGTGAGGGTTTCCGGAGTTGGGGTTCCCCCAAGAGCCCCGGGCGAGGGGCGTCCGCTGTGCGAGGGCATGCCCCCCCCCCCCCCCCCAGCGCCCGTCTCCCTCCCGTTGCAGCAGTGGCGCCTGCTGCCTTACCTGGCGGCCACCTACGCCCTGGACTACTTCTCCCGGGAGCTCTTCCTGCGGTTCATGGAGTTCCACATTGGGCTGCTGATGAAGGACAAGGGTACCCTGCAGGTGAGGCCCAGGCTCTGGGGTGGGGTCCCTGGGCGGGGAGGGCTGCGCCATGACCCGGGCGGGCCCCACTCCCTTTGGCGTGGCTCCGGTGGGAGCGGCCTTGGGTTCCTCCGGGACTGCGGGGATCCTCCTGTCCACTGGATGAAATGCCTCCCTCGCCACTTTGAAGGGGCAATTTTGGGTGGAAACCATTGGATGAATACAGGCAGTCCTCCACTTACAGCGGTTCATTTAGTGACTGCTCCTAAGTTATCACGGCAGTGAGAAAAAGGGACTTACGACTGTTTTCCACACTTGACAGCCATTGCGGCCTCCCCACAGCCACCCAATCAAAACTCTGGCGCTTGGCAACTGACCCGTACTTACGACGGTCGCCATGTCCCGGGGTCCCCTTCTTGCAACCGTCTGACAGGCAACGTCCCGGGGGGGGGGCGGATTCCCTGAACTGCTGAGGGGCAAACTTCACCTGCTACAAAGTGTCAATCCCTCAACAACGGTGGCAAGAAAGGTGGTAAAACGGGGTGCAATCCCCTTGACAAAATGTCTCACTTAGCGACAAAAATTTTGGACTCCGTTGTGGTCGTAAGTTGAGGACTGCCTGTACATTTATAATGGAACCTCTCAGGTTTACGGAATAGGGGTGGGTGTGTTGCAACAGTTTTTCTATTTTTGAATAAGTAGGCAGAGGGAGTCGGTGGGCCCCTGAGGGAGGCCGGAGGCTGCTGGGACGGTTTCCCTCTCGCCCAGTTCTGCCCTCCGGCCTGCCTTGCCCCAGCGAGAGAGGGAGTGGGGGGTGCCTGCCGGAGGGGAGGGGAGCTGGGGTGGTGACCGCTCTCTCCTCCCTCCCTCCCTCCCTCTCCCCTCAGGCCGAGCTGGGCCGCGAGATCCACGCCTTGTCCAGCTCGGGCAAGCCCCTCGCCTCCTGGCTCGCCCAGGAAGCCATCCAGGAATGCCGGGAAGCCTGCGGGGGACACGGCTACCTTGCCAGTAAGTGGGGCCGCTCTCCCCCAAGCCCCCTGCCAGCAGTCGGGGGGCTTAATCTCCACAAGAGGATCAAGGTGAAAAGAAGCAGGTAAAATCCTCGGCCCCCTTTGAGCCCAACATCCCGGTTGTCCAGGGAGCTGCTTGTTCAGTGAGTTTTGCCCCGTTTTGCGGCCTTCCTTGCCACGGTGCTGAGGGAAATGGCGGCAAGGGTCCGGCGAGTCACGCTGACTTGAGGAAATCCGGCCTCCCCATTGGGACGTTGCCTGTCAGGAGGGCTCAAAGGGGGATCACGTCATCCCAGGGACACGGCAACCGTCGTAACTATGAGACGGTTGCCAAGCGCCTGAGCTTTGTTCACGGGAGGGGAGGCTGCAACGCTCGTCAAGTGGGGGAAACGGCCATAAGCCCCTTGTTGTTCAGTGATGTGGCAGCTTTGAAGGGCCCCCAAGTGGACCGTGGTGAGGGGAGACCTCCTGTCGCTCGCTCCCTCTGGGCAGCTGCCTGCCTTCGACCGAGCCCCCTGCCCTTTGGGATCCAGGCTCCTGGGAGGCTGGGAAAGCGCCAGAGGCTGGCAGAAGGGGCCCCTCCAGTCTTCCCAGGGAAAGGGACCCCGGGGCCCTCCTGGGATGCTCCCCCCTCAGCACCAGAGAGTTGGGCACGCCCTGTGGGTCCACGTTTAGAACTCCCTCGACCTGCACAGGGGCTCTGGGGGCTTTTAAAGAGGCGGCAGCTCCTTCGTAATGTCCCTTGTGTGCGCTTCGTCCCCAGTGAATCGCCTGGGCGACATCCGTAACGACAATGACCCCAACTGCACCTACGAAGGAGACAACAACGTTTTGCTGCAGCAAACAAGCAACTACCTGCTGCGCTGGATGAGCGAGAGATCGCAAGGTGGGGTGGATGGAGAGGACTGGGGGTTGCCCTGCTCGGAGCTCAGCAGACGCAGAGAAGAGCCAGAGAGGCCGCGAGGACCTGGTTTTGGGTCTGATGTGTCTCTGGCGCTTTGCCTACAGGCCACCCTGTTTCGTCGCCTATGGGATCGGTTGATTTCTTAAACGATTACGATGCTATTCTCCGTCAGACCTTCGTCCTTCCGGATGCCCAGGACCTCATGGACTCCTCAGGTGGCTCTCTTTCCCCTTCTGGGGTGGGCTGCAGGGACCTCCTTCTGGGTCACGGAATGTTCCAGAGGAGACCCGCCTGCTCTGTGGTTCTTGCGCTGGTGGGCAGCTCCTCAGCTGTTGGGGCTGGAAGCGGCCTGGGCGGCCTGGCCCTCCTGAGCCAGGGGGCCGGTGGGAGGGCTAGAGGGGAGTCACCAGAAGGGCGGCTTGAAGACATTCGCAGTCTGGCTCCTGAAAGGAAGAGCCCCCATCTTGGTGCCTCGTGTGAACCTCTCAATGTTTGTGAAAATGGGCTCCTCTCCCTGGGATCTGTTGGTCTTTACAACCTGCACGCAAGGAGAAAGATTCCACTTGGTGGATATTATGGCCCTGGCTTCTGGCGATGCCCCTGAGGCCTCCGGGGATGTCTGTGACACGTATTGCTGCTCGCTCTGTCCCCGTTACCCCCCTTGAATTGCCCGACTGAACGCATAAAACAGCTGCCCTTCCTCCTCCAGCGTCCTTGAGGGCCTACAAGTGGCTGGTGTGTTACTTGCTCCGAGGAAGCATCCAGAAACTGAGGAAGCAGGAGGAAAGCGGCTGTGCTGAGTTTGAGGCCAAGAACAACAGCCAGGTAACTCCCGCTTCCAATTCCAGAGAGTTTCTTGGTTTTCCTTCAAGGCAGGGGAGCAGCCTCCGCTCACTTTAACCCCACGGAGACCCTTGGGGGGGCGAAGACGCAACTTGTTAGATTTGCATCTGCTCTTCCTCCTGAAGTACCCTTGGCCTTTTTTTCCAACAGGTGTATTATTGCCGTTCTCTAGCTATAGCTTTTATTGAGCATACGGTGTTGGAAAAGTACCACAAACACGTGCACAGTCCCAGCACACCAGTTAATCTCCAGCCGGTACTAAAGCATATTTGTTCGCTCTATGGACTCTGGTCTTTGAATAAGCACACGGCAATACTCTACCAAGGTGAGGTTGGCCTTAGGTCTTCTGGTGAGCTCCATGACCCATGAATACCTTTCTTGCAAAACACTTACAATTCACCTTATCTGCTAACCCGCTGAGAAATTAAAGTGCCCAAATTGCACCGTTTACTATCAGGGCGAAATACATTTCAGGCTTACCATTTCAGCCTCTGCGCTTTTGCATTTTAGATTTTGAGTCGTGCCTCTTTTTCTAGAGAGGAGTGGTGTGTTTCTCTTGTGTAACTTGAGTAAAGCATCAGGGCCAGGCGGGGTCTTAAGTAAAATCGGCAGACTGGCTTGCTACTTCCAAGCCTGGCTTGGTTGCTGCCGAATGCTCTGGATTCCCTTGTTAAGAGACACTGCTCCTCCGCAGGCCTCACACACACACACACACACACACACACACACCTACATACACACACACACATACATACCTACCTCAGCAGGCTACTAAGGAAGGCCATGCAGCACTTTGGATTCAGTATCCCCTCTCTCCCCCACCCTGAGGTGTTGGCGGGGCCAGGCAATTGTGGGAAGAGGAGCCAGTGTCTCTTGGATCTGCCTGTCCAGGCCCTTCCGCACTCGGAGGCTCCCTTTGCAAATCCCCAGGTGCTGCCTGTCTCTGGGCAGGAGTATTTCCTCCCCACTCCTTTTCAGTGGGACCCCTTTTCGCCCTCCTCCACACACAGGAGACAGTCCTGCCCTCCACCCAGGAAGAGCAGCTCCCTCCTGAATCCCCTCCTAACCCCTTTTCCTTCCTTCCTTCCTTCCTTCCTTCCTTCCTTCCTTCCTTCCTTC
>NW_020717227.1:110429-126332 GCF_900518725.1 Notechis scutatus | reverse complement strand
TTCCTTCCTTCCTTCCTTCCTTCCTTCCTTCCTTCCTTCCTTCCTTCCTTCCCAGTGAGATGTGGGACCCTTTCCCAGTCGTGCCGTTTCCCTGTCTTGTGGTCAGGAAAGCCTGGAATGCAAAGCACTGGAGCTTTGTTGAACCTCAGTTCAGCACCTTTGCTTTATTTGGGGGGTTATTTCTGCGTATTGTGAACCCAACAGGAACTTGGAAGTGTTTCATTCTGATCGTGTCGTTGCTCTAACTACGTTTCAGGTGGCTACCTTTCCGGGGAAAATGCCGGTAAACTGATACAGGATTCAATTCTGGAACTTTGTTCAAAGGTGCGTTTCAGGAGGGACTATTGAGATCTTGGAAGGGTGTCGATCCCACCAGATTTCAGGGGGTGTTTAAGTGTGCAAGGCATGAGGATCCCCACCTGCAATGTAAGAGAAGACACGCAATGTAAGAGAAGACACAGGGAGCTCTTCCTATCCTGAACCTCCCCGTGTTTAGCTTCGGTGCTTGGCCACAAGCTATGTCCTCCCTTTCCAGACCAAGCAGGTAACCGGCTTGCCCTTCCCAGCAAGTTGCAGCCAGTTCAGATCCCTGCAGCGAGGGGGAAATTTGGATTGAGAGAAACAAGAGGGGCCACTTCCCATCTGCCTCCCAGAGCTGCATTTCCCAAATTCAAGCTCCCTTGGTCCACTCTAAAGGGAGTCTTTGGCAATCCCTGTCTGGGGTTATTACCCTGGTGTCATTCATGAAAATGTGTGAGCCAAGTTCTCTGAAACAAAGCAAGTAGGGACACAGCTTCCAAACCAAGTCCTCTCTAGAGCAGGCTTTGCCTGGCCAGTTCTGCTGGCCTTCTACAGTTGTGTGGCCGTGAACTCCTCTAACGCGATGGGCGGTTTCTCTCCTCTTCCCTTTCTCAACACCCCCCTCTCTCCTAGCTGAAGGACGAAGCAGTGGCTCTGGTGGATGTCATTGCCCCCCCCCACCTTATCCCCCGTTCCCCGCTTGCCAAGGCCGGTGGAGGGGGAAGCGGGGGTTTCCCCCCCCCCCCCCTTGTGGGTCCGTCTTCTAGCCCATCTTCTTGCTTTCTGAATTGCACTGCAGAAATGCATCCCAATCTCTGGTGCCAGTTTCCTTTTCCTTCCCTCAAAAACCTGCTTTGACCGAAACCTTTCTTGTTTTTTGTGACGTTTCTCCAGCTATATAAAAATCTGTGGGGTGCGGTTCTTCAGAGCCCCAAGAGCCTGGAAAGGCCTTCCTGGTGGTCAGAATTTTGTAACAACAAACCTGTCGTGGGCAAGTTGAGGTCCAGAATGTAAACAAGAAAGCCCATCAAGAGCTGCTAGTGAACCTTCATCACAGGAGGGAAAGGATCATGTTAAAGGAAATGAAAGAAGACACCGAGCAACACGGCCTCCCCGTGGAAGCTTCCCTGGACCGGCTCCTTGTCTGCTTTCCAAATGATAGAATATCCCTTCAGTTCAGCATTCTTGACACTTAAGGTCCAGTTGCTTCTCGGACAATCTTCTGTTAAAATAGCTTTCTGTCCATAAATTAATGACCATGTTGAAAGCCAGCAGCTTTTTTTTTTGTAGATGTCCCTTTAAATATTTGCATTTGGTCCATGAGATCAATATCATCCTAGTCTTCAGGAAAGGCTTTAAGTTTGAATTAAGTTGTGTTATTATTTTGCATCTGAGGTCAGTGTTCCGTCTCATCACGGAAGGAAAAATAAGCAGCAGCCCAATCCTCTAGCACAGTGGTCCCCAACCTTTTTTGTACCACGGACCGGTACAAATGATCCATGGACCGGAACCGGCATCAGCACGCACGACCAAGGCAAGGCGAGCCGAGCGACCGGCCAGCCAGCCGTCCCCCGCTTCTCCCTGCCACCTTCAACTCCTCCTTTATACCTTTTTTGTGCTTTTCGGGCTCTTTCTTAATCTCCTCCTGAGTAACGCGAGACTCCACCGCCATTGGGACGGCTCTTCGTTCGAAGCCGCCCCCCCCCCCTTTGACGAAACTAAGGCGCGAGGATTCCTTCAGCACCCAAACGCCGCTTTCCAACCGACGACAAGCTCACCCGGAAGCACTTTCTCAAGTGCCGTCGAAACAAGATGGCGGCGCCCAAGCAAAATAGGTGGTCCGGTACAAAATGATCCACGGACCAGTACCGGTCCGGGGCCCGGTGGTTGGGGACCCCTGCTCTAGCAAACAGGAAAGGCATATTTAAGTTCCTCTGAGACGTTCTGGAATGCTTTTCTTTCCTCTTTTTTTTTTAATTCCCCACCTGTTTTTAAGGTTTTAAAACGATAATAACCGCTGGAGAGAAAGCTCTGAATGCCTCTCTGGCCTTCCAGCTGCTGGAGGCCTGGAAGGCTCTGCTAGGGAAGAGCAACCTGTCTCCAAAAGGAGGGGAAGGGGACCTGGAGAGGCCCTGGCCATGGACTTGGCACGTCCCCTCCCTCCCTCCCTCCCTCTCCCTTCGGATGAGGAAACCTTTCGCCTCCTTTTTCCAGCCAGTCTGCTGGTGAGGCCTGGTTCTTCCTAGCTGGGATCCTCAATCCAGACTCTGCTCTGAATCAGGGAAGGGGCCCATTTCTGTTCTTAACATGATCGAATCTCAGGGCTGGAACCCAACCCTGAAGGGAGATGCTGAGGAAATAACGTTTACTCAGCTGGGATCTATTATGGGCTGGCTACTGCATCCTTTTGATTCCTGCTCCCTCCACCTATAAGGTAACCTGGGCCTGGTTGACTCAGTTTCCCACAGAGATGTATGCCTGTACAGTAATAAAAAGATACTAATGATGTTTGTTTTCAGTATGTCCATTCAAATTCACAACAGCTGACAAACACAACTAAATTGTCTGACAAACACGTAAACGCTCACCGTGAGATCTGAAAGAAAAGGCATCTGCAACAAGAACCTGGCAATATTCATGGTAGGGTAGAGTTCAACCATTCCACAAATTTGTCACTCTGTACTGTGTGAGGAGGCCACCTTGCATGCAAAGAACTGGGCACCCAGCATTTCCTTCACTGAGCTTCAGTTCCTTCTTGCTCTTGGGTTGAGGACATTCCTGTCGGATTTATTCCAGGATGAGAGCGTACATGTTCTGCTCCAACAGAAGGAATCTGTTGCAACTGGCTCAGTTACAGGGAAGAGCATCTAGGGATAATCCTGAAACAGACAGTGGCAGTTGCTCTAAAGGGAATGTTCTGGAAGGCACCCAACTTCCTCGTTCACGCCTCGTCAGGGTCTCTTGAATGGCTCAGACACATCTGAAATTTTCTTTTTCATCCACCTTGAAGATTAGGCCAAGGCCCAGCTCCTTTGATCCTTCCTTCAGAACACCTCGTGGGGACCACAGTCACCCTGCAGTCCTTCATGGATGCAAGCGGCTGAAAAGGATGTTGAACAGACTTTGATGAGACAGTGAAATCCTCAGATTGTAACTGGGTATCACACTGAACATTATTACTTCGCTCTTTTTCCTATGTAGGCCCATCAGTTGCTGCCTCAGGTAACATATCCATACTCCAAACACCATTTCCCAAACACACCTGGAACTATGTTAAAAGTTGGAGCATGAGAAAATGTATATTGTTTTAGCATGTTTATTATTTTCAGTTAAATGCTTTTCATCTGAACATGATCACCATTCGCTGACATCAACTGTTGTGTGGTTTCATAGCCAGCTCCTTCCGAGATCATCCCTGATGCCCTTTTCTTGACTGTCCTTATTTTGGGGGGAATGGGTGGGATGGAGGAGGAGATGCTGAGGGCTGCAGGGACTGAAGCTCTTGTTCCCAGGTGCCGGGGGGGGAAAGGGGGGAGCTGCTCTCTGTCCGTCTCAAGCCCTCCAGCCGGTGTCCAGAGGAGAGGCCTCATAGGACCTTCCTCCTGGGGGGCCGGTCTGGAGAGAGGTTGATTCTGCAAATATTTAGCTCCATGGCGAAGGCTCTGGCTTTCTGGTAGAAGAAGAGAGACATCTCTCGGTCGATAAGAAAATTGTGGTAAATTATGGCAAGTCTAGTGTAAATCTTCAGTTGCGCTTTCTTGTTTCCCAAGTCCATGGCGGCAGCCAGTGCCAGATTGTAGTATCCTGCAGCATCAAAAGGATCCTGAAACATTAAGCAATAGAGGGGCTGTGATTAGGGTTTTTTGTTTTTGTTTTTTAATGGAAACAGGCCAGTCAGTAAGTCAAGTCTAGGACAACAACAAGGATGTCAGGGAATTGCACCCTTGCAATGGCAGCTGTCGAAGTCAGAGACACTGACACAAACTTGTAGTTTATATAAATATATATTTTACATCTATATATACTTATATAGCCAACAAGGTAGTCTGGCCAAGAGGAGCGTCCTGAGGTAAATCCCAAAGCACGCAGGGCACTCAGAAGAAAAAAGGCGGGAAAAAAGGGAAACTCCCCCTTCACACCCAGAGCCACCAATCACAGTGCAGATTGCCTCATGCAGGGGAGCCAGGGCTCTCCAACCAATCGACACTAACTGTTCTGCCTCCCTCTTTGCTATTCCCACTAGCGGCTCTGCTCCCCCAACTCTAAAACCCGAGAGCAAGTAAAGATACACCATCATGGCAGAAAAGACTTTCATTAGGGACGCCCTTGCCAAGGTTGACACCTTCAAAAGTAATGCAGCAGTGACCTACCTCCCAATTCAACATTGCAATTTTTTGCTTGAACAAAAAGACACAGCCTTACACAGAGAGAGAGAGAGAGAGAAACCCATATCTGCCACTGAGATTTGGCAATGGTGGCAAAGTTCATTCTGGGCCAAGAAAAGCCAGAGTGCCTTTTGTGGTCCCCCTGCCCTCCCTGGCTCCCTCTGTCGGGAAGGGGGCAGGTGACGGTTGGGTGGGTTCTGCGCTGCTGCCTGCAGCTGCTTCGCTCCATGCTCTGACCCTCCCCATAATTCCCCTGGCCTTGCCCCTCATCTGCTGCCGTGGGATCACTCCAGCCATCCCAGCCCCTCAGGACTGCCCCCCACTTTCTTCCTTCTCTCCCGTGGTTTCTTCCCAAGTCTAATCTCCACAATTCACTTCTGTTTGGGGCGTCACGGGAGTGATAACAAGCAGGGCTTCTCTCCTGGCTTCCGGAGCAGGGGGCAGGGAGAGGAGAAGCTACCTGAGCCTGCAAAGAAGGCAGGAAGGTGTGGGGGGGGATTTGAGGTATAGCTGTGCAAGAACAAGCAACTGTTTAATGAGGATGGCACATTCCCAAATTAGGAGCCTTTTCTTTCTACAAAAACATTATGCACCTTTGAGTGCAAGAGGCTGTGGCCTGAAAGCTGCAACTTGGTTGCCTCACTTTTTTTTTTTTTTTACACAAATTCTTCAAAAAGGGGCCGATGCACAGGGGAAGTCAGAGGCAGCAGTCCCTGGGGGGAAATGTCATCAAAAAAATAATCACGGTCCAAGTCCTCTAAATCAGCAAGGCCTTCTCATCAAATTAAGGAGAGAGACACAGGGAAAGTTACAGATCTTGGGAGGTGTAGACCGGCCTCTGGTGAGCTGCCTTTCTGGTAAGATAATCCAATTTATTTCAGGGGAAACATGACAAAAGCCACACTTAGCATATATTATTTGAAACCCTCCCAGCTGCTCCTCCTGTTCTGTTCCCCTGCGTCTCCCGAAGGAAAGATTCCGCAACCAGCTGACGCAAAAGGGATTTCCCACCTTCAGGTACTTATTCCTCTCTTACCTTCAGGTCATAGAAGGTGATGTCTCCCAGGAGAAGGTACACTTTGACGTAATAGAGGGCTTCCTCGTCAAACTCCAGTGGGGAGGGGCAGAGGGAAACGGCTTTGAGGAAGAAGTGCTCAGCCAGTTCACACTGCCCCAAGTGATGGTGGATGACCGCCAGGCGGTGGTAGGCTACTCGCTCACTTAGCTGGTCTCCTAGCCAAGAAGCCAAGAGAAAACCGCCCATGAAGGAGGGAAAGATGGCAGGCAGCCGACCAGGGATGGTCCTGATTCACCAGGTTTGGTAGTGAACAGCAGACCCAAAATATGCCACCAGGAGAACTTCAATGTCCCTTTAACATAGGATGTGGCCCTGTGCTTGTGCTGAGATGCCTGCTGTGATGGGACCCCAGTGGCCATGAAATCGGCCTTGTTGGTCACACCCTGAAGACTCCCTGGACAAGGCCGTCAGTCACCAGACTCAGCCCTCCTTTTCCCATCCTGTGCACCTAGGAAGCATTTGTGTGATCTGCAGTGACACAAGGCCAATGATACGTCTCTTTCTCTACAATTTTGAATCACCATCACCAAGGCCCTGAAGGTTCAATCCTGGCAACTGGACTGGTTTTTTTATTAGCGGGAGACGTTTCACTGCTCATCCAAGCAGCTTCGTCGGCCAGAGCAAGTCAGGTAGACAGAGAGTCATTGGAAGTTATGATTCAACCTTCAGACACCTTTGTCTGAATTACTTAATTGGCATATTGCAATGCATTTTGGGGAGAAAGGCCCTTAGAGGTTGGTGTGGCAGGAGTTGGTACATTCCAACAAGACTCTGCCTTATGACTTGCTCTGACTGATGAAGCTGCTTGGATGAGCAATAAAACATCTGAAGCCAACAAAAAATTCAGTCCGGTTGCCATGGTTCATCCTTCGGAGGCCTTTGCCTGGATGACCAAGAGTCTCCATTGACTTCCCAGAGTGGTTTTTGGAAATGCCCTGGATGGGTTTACCTAAATTGACACTGAGCATTAGTGACGTCTGGGCGTATCCGAGACATTCTTCATACTTCTGTAAGGTCAAGAACAACCCAACCAACTTGTTGAAGAGGCGAAGTTCAGCGCTGCTGTTTTTGGCCTTCATGGCAAGTGGCAGAGCCTTGTCCTAAAACAAGAGCGGGACACAAAGGGCCGTCTTGCGGAGTGCAACATCATCGCAAAGGCATCACCCAGCCTTATCTGCCCAACGCCTCAAGGACGACCTGGGCGAAGGGTGGGAGGAGGATACCCACCCTGTAGAAGGGCGCTGCTCTTTCCTTTTCCCAGTCTCCGTTGAAGAATATGTCTCCCGAGGCTTCGAGCATTTCCATTTCTAAATTGGGGTCCTGAGAACTCAGAGCAGTGTTGTGAGCCACCTAGGAGGAAAGGAGGGTTCTAGCAGACGGAGCAACACCAAAAGGAACAGTTCAAATAGAAGCACCACGCAACCAAGAGCTGCTTCAATCCACTTTCTTCTTTTTCCAGTGTTCCATAAATAGGCCCTATGGAATTAGAACTGCCACTAGCTGCCTCTTCTGATGCCACATTTTACATTTGAAAAAGAACTGGGTCATTTCCCCTTTGCTGCAAATGTAGAAGATCTTCTTGAATCACCCCAAATCACAGCTGCAAAACTTTCCATCCTTTCAGCCAAGGCTTGGTGGCATCTCAAAAATGCTAAAGGCACCCCAGAGAAGGTGGTCTAGGCAAGAGCATCCGGAAGAATCCATGGGAGGGCTGATTCAGCAGGAGTTTGTGGGACCTGATCTACAATCCGATTCCTACCTCTAACTGGCTGCCTGGAGAAAAGCACACTTACATGCCATTTTTCAACTGGAAGGGATAGAGTTTAAAGGAGCAATAGACGCTTCTGACGAGAGGAACACTCCAGGGGTGAGATTCAGCAGGTTCTGACCAATTCTGGAGAACCGGAAGTGGAAATTTTGAATAGTCCAGATAACCAGCAAATACCAATTCTGACTGGAGATTTTCCAGTATCCTTCCCCTGCTACGCCCACCAAGCCATGCCCACATAACTGGTAGTAAAAAAAAAAAAAAAAAAAGAATCCCACCACTGGAACACTCTATTACAAATTGTGAAAGGGAGATATAGCTAGATAGTGTATATTTCTGTTCATTAGAAAAGAATTTACTAAGTTTACTTTTCTCATATATTGCGGTATATGGGAAAATGAGTTGTAAGCACATTTACCTGAGAAAAGCAAACAGTAAGTTTCAGAGGGCATCAAGATATGGCTGAAAGGCCCACCTCCTAATTGTCAGATGGGTCATTTTAAAAACAACCAAACTAGCATCTTTTCTTCTTCTTAAAACAATTGAGGAACCCTAACCCTCCCTAGATTCATTCCTCTTACCTGTATATAAACATCAACTAGTTCGTCCTCCCGCAGGGCGTAATAGATCCTTCCTGCCTGGAGCCAGGCCTGAGCCTCCTTATTTTTGGCCTGAAGATCAATGAATATCCCCAGGCTCCTCTTGAGGTAGTCCAGAGCAGACCGGCACGCCCTGGAGAAGGAGAAGGAGAAACGCTATCTGGCTGATCTTGTATGGTTCTCAAAACCTCCAAGGACCAGACAGCAGATTATATTTTAATCCACTCTGGATCCTTCTGCCATCTGCAGAAAACCCATGAAACCAAAATCATGGTTGAGAAGCTTCCCAGTCAGTTCAGAACGGAAGACGCTTCTTAGATGGGAAGTGAAACATTGCCAAAGAAAACACTAGGAAAGTCCAGGTGCCTCTTTTTGGGGGGGAAGCACCTTTGGGAGTGACAGGGGGGAATTGTACATTTAGAATTGAATGATCCTGTTGATGTAGCTTTACAATAAAGCAGAATTAGCTTATCCAGCCGTGTTTCCTGTCCGGTCTACCTGGAAGGCATACATCAATCTTGCAAGTCTGAAAGTACAAATCTCCCACTATCACCCTTACAGCCTGCTAACTTATGGAGGCTCTTCCACCCTGAGCCAGTTGCTCTATCTACTGTGGGATATTCTCCCTATTATCTGATATTTTATTCAGATACACCATTGATATCTATTTATCAGCTGCAGAAACCATTCTGGTTAGAATCTTTTTGGAGGCTGTGATCAGACTAACAACACTTGGACAGAAGGGACGAGGTGTATAGTGGCATCATCCACACCAGCCCTAGAGGCCCTCAGGCAGAACTGCAGCCCACCAATCTCTCCCAGCTGGTGGGTTGTTCGTGTTTTTTTCTTGGCATGGTTCCTGCACCAGGCAGGGATAAAAATGGAGCCCTCAGAGCTCTCAGGATGAGAGAAGTTAGAAAAGTTCCACCAGATTCTGCTCGTCATGAAGCTCAGAAAGCGGGTGGCAGGCCAAGATCCTCCGGGGCTTTCCCTGCAGCACCAGAATCTGGGCCTTCTAAGCCTGCCTCTCAGTCAGGAGCCTGTTCTGGGGGTCACTTCACTCGACAGAAGTGAAGGGACCCCCACCCACCCTTGGAGAGAGGGCAAGCATCCTGCAGCAGCAGCAGCAGAGGGGAAGGGTTGAACAAGGCTGCAGCATGTCCAGTAGAGTTCCGGACAGGACAAGGTCAACTGGCTCACAGCGATGGAAACTTTAATCCCAGGCATCAGGAGGGGGCCTGTTCTTGGGGTAAAGTAGCCTTTTGTCACAGGAAAGAGAGCCCCTCCTGCCTGCAGAGGGCCACTTTTGTAACCAAGCAGCCGAGGGACAAAACCCTCTTTGCTGGAAGCTCCTGCGTTGCAGTGCCTACCTTTCTGTCCCCAGAGACAGGTAGAGCTGGCTGAGGGTCTCTAGCACCTGCCCTTCCATGACCTTGTCGGACATTTTCTTTACCAGGGTGAGCTGATATTCGTTGTAGAAGACACACTGAGCTGGATCTGGGACAACCGTGCTGTGGAAATGACACAGATGCTGGACAGCCTGGAGTTGCCCTAGAAAGGAGGGGTGCTTGGCCCATTAATGCCAGAAAATCTTCCTACAGTAAGATGCCCTCGGCCCCCACCAGCTTTTCACCAGCCCGGAGAGCAGCCCTTTATGTGTGGGAGGCGGCCACCACTTTCCGTGCAGTGAACCACATCGACAGAAGTGGGCAGCAAATGCTCTTTATTAGGGCATCCCCAAAGAGCGTTTGGGCTTCTAAGGGTTTCCTGTCTGTTGTCCTAGGCAGCTCGTGAAAGGTCACCATTTTTTAAAAGCAAATTTTAATTTTGAACATAAGAAGGAAGAAGGCATGTAAAACTCAGTCTTACTCTATGCAGAGCCCTACTCAAACCATCATCCAGAGAAAAGTTTGCAAAGTATTTGGGTATTGAATAGGGAGGAGGAGGAGGAGGAGGAGGAGGAGGCAGAGGCAGAAGCTTCCTGCATCTTCTGTCCCTTGATGGTTCCAGGTCATAGCAGAGGGAGAAGCAAAGGTAGCAGACTTGCTTCGAAATAGTGGACAAAAGAAACCTGATCAACTCCCTCAAACCCTAAGATATCCATCTTAGCTCCTCTGGGCCCTTCGCCTTGATAGCTGGGGAAAAGCTGCATGGCATCGTTTATCCTAATTGTGAACCTGGGAAATGAATTTACCTTCCACATCCTCGCGTTCCATCGCCACCAGAAAGGCCCACTCGTAGCAATTCCTCCCCTTCTCCTTCTGGGCCCCATGGGCATAGTGGTGCCCCAGCCGGAGGAGGATGGCCACAAAGTTCCCCCCACATTCTCCACTGGGGAGCTCGGAGAAGAGCTGGATGGCTTTGACCAAGAAATGCTCCCCCAGGCTTTGGGCAGACGAGTGCAGGCACAAGATGCCCAGGTTGGCCAAAGCCACTGCCTCATTAACCACGCTGCCCGTCTCTCTGGAAATCCTCAGCGCTCTGAAGTAGCTCTCCGCAGCTCGCTTGGGCTGATTCCTCCGTCTCAGACTAATGGCCGCCATGTTATGGATGACGCCCAACTGCTGGCGGGTGCTCCAGGGGGACTCTGCAACGGCGCTTAAAATGCACAGAGCCGTGTCGTCCTGCTGATGGAGGATGTAGAGCCAGCTGAGGAAAACAAAGTGGTGAATGGTGTCTTCCGCCACTCGTGCACTTGTGTTCAGCTCTAGAACCTCCTCCATGTAGCCGATGGCTTCCTCGTACTGCTTGTATCGGCTGTGCAGCTGAGAAAGTTTGTAGTAAATGATGCTGCGCAGCTTCTGGCTGCCCCTGCTCCCTTCCAGCGCATGAAGCAGTTCTCGGAGGTAAAAGGCCATGAGTGGAGGGTGTGTTTGTCCTCCAGATGTGGGACTGAGGACTTTGGAGGCGTTCCTTAGCACCAACTCGATGCCTCTGAAGAGCTCCAGCAGAGAACAGGAGCTGCGGGAAGACACAACCTTGGCGCAGCTGAGTGCAAGGCGGGGCAGGCACTGCTGGCTGTAGAGTTGGCCAAGCTTCAAGTAGCAGTCCACGGACCCCCTGCCACTGGGCAGCCCCTGGCCTGCATTCAGCAGCTGCTGCAGCCTTTCCAGGAAGGGGGCTGGTTCCTGCCCCTGCTTGAAACGCAGGCAGTGCTTCGCCAGCAGGAAGCAGGCTCTGGCCTCGGCGTTTCTACTCCGGCTGAGCACAGCTCTTTTCAAGGCGTAGTTCAAGACCGCCAGGGCCATCTCTGCCCCGTCCGTGTCGCTGGCCAGGCCCATCAGCAAAGAGGCAGCTTTGCCCAGGAAGGAAGCGCTTTTCTCCACATTCTTCTGTTTCAGGTAAATGCCCGTCAGATGGGTGTACAGAGTGGCTACCAAGTGGAGGTCTTGAAAACCCCCCCGTAGGGTTGCCAGAGCTTCTTCAAAATACACCCGAGCTTGAGACAGCTTGAACCTCCGGAGACTCATTCTTCCCAGCAAGTAGCAGAGCCGCGTCGTGGCCCAGGGCAGGTCGGCTTGCCTGGCCGCTGCCCGAGCT
Source organism: Notechis scutatus (assembly GCF_900518725.1). The sequence goes on along the minus strand of NW_020717227.1, from coordinate 114,662 downwards.
TGAGCCAAGTAATCCAGCAGCTCTTCCTCCGTGGCATCGCCACGGATGGACGTCTTGAGAAAGGACAATGGAGGGTCATAGAGGCCCCTGAAGCCGTCTTCATAGCCTTCCTGATTCAAAAATGACAACAGTGAATCAGGAACTTCTGGCCCCAAAGTGCCCCGCTGGTGCATGGAGAAACACGGCTTCTGCAAAAGGGGGGGCTCCTGCCTGTGGCAAGTGGGAAGCTGCTGCTTCTTATCTTTGGTGGGTTGAAAGTCCTTCATCTTCATCAGTGACCTCACTGCTCTGCATGGAGTTGGACTCTCCTTTTCCTTAAGGGAGGAAGGGGCCATTTCTGAAAGACACAGAAAGAGGAAGGCTGCAAGTCCCAGGGCTGGTTCCAGGTTGCTTCTCTCCTGGGTGAGTTTCCATCCGTTGCTTCGTGCCGTGCCTTCAGGGGCTGTAGCCAATAGGTTGACCCCCCCTCCTCTCTGTGACAGCCCCTCAGACATTGGGACACTGCTATCATGTCACCCCACATCCTTCTCTTGCTTAGACTAGATATAAAAGATACCTTCATTAGATGCCTGCATTAAATACCTTCATTAGATACAGATATAAAAGGTACCAAGTAAAGCTTCCATCATGCATCATGCCAGCCCAATGTTTCCTCCTCCACCTTGTTTTACACTTTAAAAAAGAACAAAAACGTTCCCTCCATTTTGAATATTTACACCTTTTACCTGGCCCACAAAGTTTCTGAAGGCCGGTGTCATCCTGGGCATCTGTAAGATGAGACAAATGAGATCATCGTTCAGGCCATGTTTTGCTTATTGGATGCCTACTAATTGGGAGGCCTAATACTGTAGAGAGACTTGAACTCCCATCCTGGGAACTCTGCAACACCCTGGTGACTTCACCAGAGGATGCCAAATTTAGGCCTGGACACACACAGATTTGTTGGGTTGGTGATGACAAATTTCCAAGTATGGTTTCAACTGGAGATCAGAACTTTACGTCTCCAAATATCATGCAGGCTATGCTTTTGTTCTCCTTCCCTCTCTCTCCCTCCTTCCCTCCCTCCCTCTCTCTCTCTCTCAAATGACCCATTAAATCCTTTGAAATGGAAGAAATTCATATTCCAGCTGCATTCATTCTCATTTGAGCTTCACTCTGCGGAAGCATTCAAATGATTGAATCTTTAAATTCATGCTCATTCAGTTCCTTGAGTTGGAGGCTAATGAAATGTAAGTAACATATAACTTGGCAGTTCATAGGACAACTTGTATTTTTCTTTTTATCAAACTGCAAAGTCCAAGAGACGCCCAGAAGCTTTGCACCCTAGTTCTACACAGAGAGGGAGCTGCAAACCCTGCTCACCGATTTGATAGATGCTGCAAATGCTCTCCTGAGAAATTTGGGCCAAGAGCCTGGTCAGGTTATCCAAAAGGGATTCTTCCTTCACGAAAGAGTCACCATCTTCCTTGAAGAAATCCATGCATGGAAGTCTGAGAAAGGGAAACATGATAAGGCAACTTTAGGGCTTACATGGCTTTCCAGGGCAAGTCATCCTTACCAAAAAAATGAGGAGGAGGAGGAGGAAGAGCAAGGAAGCAATCTAAAAAGCAGGAACAAAAATGGGAGGTGAGAAGATAAAAGCGTCGGCAACATTATTTTGAAGGAAAGTCTGCTGATCCATCAAAAGGTTGTTGTCTTGAGGGCCCACCTGGGAGTCCCTCCCCCCACCGTCCTTGAGGCAGGGAAGGAGATGCAGATGGTGGCCAGGAGATCTGCTTCATTATCCCCAACACAAGTCAGGAAGGACCTTCTCTGCCTCACCTGATGGGACACCTGACAAGCCCTTATTGACTCGAACGGCACTTACTCTGTGGCAATGGCCAGGAAGCCTTCAGGCTCCACACAGCTGCTCTGCACGAAGCCAACCTGGCCCGAAGAGAGACGCCTCCCCACAAACCAAGGCATGCATTTCATGAAATAGCCAATGATTTCAATTTTATCTCCTTTTTGGAAACTGATCTCGTCTGGCAAAGCACCTTCGTGGCTGACGACCGCAACAGAGAATCCTGTGGCTGGACGATACGGAATTCAGAAGACATCAAATAAGTCCATAACTTGCCAGGGATGTTAATCTTAATGTTACACGTTTCACAGAGAGGACTTATTAGAAATAAGAGGTCATTCAACCCACCCGGCTTAAAAGTGGAGCTTATTCCTCAGCCTATGATATCCCCGGCAATAACCAGAAATAAGAGCAGATTGAAGTAATTTTTTCCAGGCAAAACAGCTAGAGCTTCTAGTTGCAATGGCTCCCCAGCTGACGTGTCTCTTCCTGAGATTTTTTTTTTTGGGGGGGGGGAGGTCAGCTGTTTTGTGCCCCCATCCACAATACCACTAACCACCAGCACAGCCATTAAACTGGATAGATGGAGGCTGGTCTCCAAAATTCTCTTTGTGACGGTGGGAGTGTTTGCACAAGGGGCCCAGGAGGAAACTGCGAAGGTATCTAGGCCCTTCCCAGCCTCAGTTTAGGCCTGAGGTCACCCACAGGGCTTCTCCAATCAGGCCCCTGGAGGCCCTTTGGTGGGACCAGAAGTTCCACGGGGCAGTTCTGATGCTACCTGATGCCTCCACAGCTCTGGATACTATTAACCGCGGGATCTTTCAGGGTCACCACAAAGGATGGGAGAGGACACAACTGTGCAGTAGATCTTTAATGGGGGGTTTCTTTTTGTGGCAAGGCAGAAGGGGGGGCCCTGAGGGTCTGCAGGCTCCCCTTAAGGCTGTTTACCACCCACCTGGAGCCAGGGAAGGAGCCTCACCCAATGACCCCCAGGATGGGGATGAGAACACTCATCTTACTTCTCAGCCAATTTGGAGTGTGTCTCTCCAGCTCCTTCTCCATTCCTGGAAGCCCCTCTCTCTCCCCCACAGGGAGCTTTGAACCTCCTCATTTATCATCCTGATGCTCTGCATCCATGGCCTAAGGAGCCCCTTTGAGCTCTCCTGCTGGCTAATGTCCTCCCAGAAACCCCCTCTCTCTCTCTCATTCACTTGTCCGAGCCAATATTTTAAGCAGAATTTCCCCGCAAACAGCTCTGGCAGGAGAGGGGATCATCAGAGGGTTTGAAGGAGGAGGAGGAGGAGGCAGCAAAGGGAACCCCGTCACAGCACCAGGAGGTTGAGTAAATGGGCAGCATTTACATGTTATGTTGAAGGGGCCTCTTCAAGTCACAGATGCAGAAATTAAAACCCCTACTTTACTTATCGCTCCTCACCCGCTTGATCTGTGGCTGGAAGTGCAGTTAGGCAGGCCAACCCGTCCGATGCTGTGTTTGCTTTCAGGAACCATCTACAAATTCAAGAAAGTCATGTTCAGCCAACCACAAGTGGCCCCACTGCCGCCCTGTGCTGGAGAGGAGCCCAACCCCTGGAGCTCTCCTCCAGGCAGAGGGAAGGCCTGCCAGGAGACCCAGGTGGGGACCTACTGATGGAAAGGCACAGGGGGCTCCGAGGCTTCTGTGGGGCGGCCGTCCCGGACTTGCTCTGGAGCTGCCGATTCCACCTGGCAAGTGGCTCTTGGATCGGCTGCATCAACGTCCTCAGGACAAAACCCAAAATAGGCACCTGAAGGGGGGGAGCACCACATGAAACAGGGGGCGCATTCTGCCATTGTGGGTGCGGTTGTCGTTCATCAAAGAATAACCCTGTGCTCGGTCGGAGAAGGGAGGAGGGAGACCCCGTGACTGAAGTAGCGCTTTCTCCCCAGGTAGAGCAGAAACTTCTCCTACCCCATTCCGTCAGTTTTTTTAGCCAGGAAGACTGGCCTCCATTGCGAGATGGAAGTCAAAGAGGAGAGAATCTTGGATAACTCAAGGCTTCTTCTTCCCAGTGGAATACGTGGCTGGGAGGAGAGGATGAAGGCAGATCGACACCCCAATCCAGTACTTTTCCCTGTATTTTTCACGCATTAGCAGCCCTTCTACATTTTGCGCTAATTACAATTTCTGGAGACATTTTTTGAGGTTAGCCTCGCAGAGAGCATGCTCTCCTGGTTAAGACAGAGTGTAACTAAGCTGCAGGTAATGGTTGCCAAATCCAACCACGTGTAAATGCAACTCCTCAAATATGCCTCTCCACACAAACACCAGTTCCAAGTCTTGGCACAGAGGAGGAGACAGACAGACGGATGGACGGACGGACAGACGGAGGGAGAGAGAGAGAGAGAGAGAG
>NW_020717227.1:78300-102637 GCF_900518725.1 Notechis scutatus | reverse complement strand
TTCTGACGGCTCCTCTTTGAGAAGCAGAAGTGGCCAAGGAAGCCGGCCGTACCTCCTCCCCCATCCAAGCAGGGATCCCACTGACTAATCAGGCCCTGGGCTCCTTCACGCTCCTGTGGCCCCCTCAACTGGGGAACCTCACCCACCAGGTCCCTGAAGGAAGTCCGGTCATTTGCCGGAGGCAGCTGGGTCGTTTCTGAGACCAGCAGCTGGGATCGTGGGAGGCATCTCTGGGTGTGAATCCTCCTCCCGTAGGGAGGATGGAAGAGGGAGCCGTGTTTCGTCTGCTCCTCCACCCTTACAGCCGTGAGGACGGGGCAAATTTGGAAGTTTAACTCTAGCTTCCCTTTACGGTCCTGGCCCTGACCCAAGATGGAAAACCGCCACCAAAGGATTCCTTCCGGGGAGCGAGTGAAAGCCCAGCTCGGTTGACGCCAAAGGGATTTGCAAGGAAAGGTGAGAAGACAAATAATTTGTTTCTTGTTCCCTTTTCTTGCCTATTTAGCTTTCTCTTTGGTTTCTTCTGCCTTTTTTTTCACTTTTTATATCAATTTGAATTGGTTTCTTTCATAAAGTGTTTAATAAAATTATACCACTCCCCGAAAACAGAGACCGGGTTTCAATTCTGTGGTTGTGGCTCTGCCATTCTGACATTTTTGACTTCAATCTAGAACTCAACGAAAGCCCCAGGAACGGAATAAGAAAATCCAGCTGATGACGAAGCCGAAATATGGATTTGGGGCTTTTCTCAGCAAGAATTCAGCTGCCTGTTAATTTTAAATATTCCATTTCTACCTTCTTTGGAGCAGCGTGGTGGCCTAGGGATGAAGCCGATAGCCTCTCATTGGGAAGGTTGAGAGTTCAATCCTAGGTAGAGGCAGGTATTTCTCTCCCCCTCCCCCCCCCCGAACACAAAGAAAGAAATATCTGCTATGAACTCCACCTGGTGTCAGGAAGGGCATCCGGCCAGTAAGTGCTCAGCTCCATCCAGTCGCCCAACTCTATCCCAAAGTACTTAAGGGACGAGAGTCGTAAAAGGGGAGTTATTTCTACTTTTTTCCCCCTTTCTTGTTTAATTTGGTGAGCAAGTTCATTTAAGGACCATAATGTTGTCGTTTACAGGAACCGGTCAGGGTGGGTGAGGAGTCAAAGGGTCCCGATGGATCTCACAAGACTGAATTTTTTTATGGTATGTGTAGAAATGGTGGAGGGGGGCTTTGAGGGCACGCTTGAGGGGGCTCTGGACTTCTCAGGCCAAAAAATGAAGTGCATGAATCCTTCCTCAAGGAGTGACTTGCCGCCCTTTAGACCAGGGGTGTCCAACCTTGACAACTTTAAGACTTGTGGACTTCAACTCCCAGAATTCCTCAGCCAGCTTTGCCAAGGTTGGACACCCCTGCTTTAGACCTTCGAGTGCTACATGAAAAATAATTAAGACACGAGGAACATTGGTTTAGGAAATGGGAAACTATTCTTTTTTCCACCCCCTGCAATAAGAAGTGTGGTGCTTGACTGTTGAAAGGGTTGGATATGTTTCAATTGGATTTTTATCTGGCCTTTTGAATTGGGATGAAGTGTGGCCTCCACTAGACTGTTTGTTATTCTTTTTGCATTTTTGTAGGAAAGTTTCTCAACCTTGGTGACTTTCAGACTCTGGACTTCAGTCCCTGGAATTTGGGAAGCTGAAATCCTCTGCCTGGGTGAAGAAACACAGCAGGAACGCATAGAATTCCATTCTGCAACTCTGAGGAGCCCTCGGATTGTGAACACAATGCACATCGGCCATAACTCCTGAATCGAATCAGCCACCAATCCGATTTTACAACCTTTTTTGAGGTGGTTTAAAGCAACCACCAGAGTTGTTAAGCAAAAGGCCACAGTCATTCAGCGAACCAAGGGTTCCTTATAAGCCGGTTTTGCTGGGGGGAAAAAAACAACCCCGTTTTTTGACAAAACTGTCATGTAATGCAGTTACCCCCATGATGCGGGAAAAGCCCCCCCCCCCCCCACAAAACGCAGCCCGGATCCCCCACTCTCAAAATGGGGTAACATCACTGGGGGGACGTAAGGTAATGTCACAACTTCAAATGGTGGCTAAGTGAACAGCTGTAAGTCAAGGACTACTATTTTTTTTATATAAATTATGGGAAAATAATAATAACAGCTTTACTGCTGTGGTAGTTCCCATTGATATTAAGACCTGCGGTTTTCTTCCTTTTGATGAGTTTCTGTATTATTTGAATACTAACCACCAACCAGGACTGAGCCCTAAAAAAAGGTCCCAGGTAGCTGAGCCCCCCCCCCACAGGTGCCAGGAGGGGGGGGGAATCCCAAACCAGCCCCCAACCTCTGGGACAGGCGGGCCCAACCCCTCCAGGCCACTAAAACCCCGGGGGCAGCAGAGCGGCAGGGAGGGAGAGACGCCGGGTCTCTTCGGAGGGGGCCGGAGGGGCTTCGCTACTCCAACGAGGCATCCGGGCCTACTTCCACCCTCGTTTTTTTGCGGGGGGGGGAGAACGCCCCACGTGGCCGTTTCCACAGGAGTGGGTCTCCCCCGAGGGCCGGAGCAGCCTGGAGACCCGGGCCGGGGGCGGCTGGCGGGGCCGCTCTCGGTTTCTCCCCGTCCGCGATCTCTGGCTGAGCCCGGCAAAGGGCCTTCCGAAAGCCGCCTCCGCTCTCAGCCCGGACCGCGCTGCCCTCAGTCCGCCTCACAGAGCCCGCCTGGCCGCCCCTCAAGAGAGGCGCGGCAGCCCCTCCGCCCTTGCGCCCAGAGCCCCGCCCGCCCTGCGAAGCCCGCGGGGAGCTTCCCCGCCGCCCCCTCCAGCCACGCGCGGTCTTTCTCCCGGGACGGGGGGGGGGCACCGCAATGTCCCCCCTCACAGACCCAGACTGGGGCTCCCCTGGCCCCGCACCTTCCCCGCCAGGGAGGCGCTGCTCTATGCCTGGGGCTGCGGGGGAGAGTGGGGGGGGGGCTCCCGTCTGCGGCGGGTCCAGCTGGCGCCCAGCCCAGAAGCTCCGCAGAGGCGCCGGTGTTTGGCGGAGCATGACCGCGGCTGACTGCTGGCACTGACCCGCCTTGCCCCGCCGCCGCCGCCGCCGCCCGCCTGCCCGCTCGCCCCACCTTCTGCGCCGGAGATCGACAGCGCGGAGGAGCCGCAGCCGCGCACAAGCGCCGCGGCGCGCCCGGCTGGCCAGCCGCAGGGAGGAGGCGGGAGCCCGCAAGAGCTCCGCAGAGGAGTCGCCGCCGCCGCGCAACAGGTTGCCCGGGGGATGAGCGCCCCGCCGGCCGGCGCAAGGGGTAGCCCCGGCGCGGCCCAAGCCGGGCAGGATGAGCTCGGGCATGGCAGGTAAGCGCGGGGCGGGGCTGGCCGGGCGGCCACATCCCACTGCGGTTCCCCGCCGCCGCCACTCCGGGAAGACAGGCAGGGCGTCCCCCGCCGCCCGCGCCCGTCCTGGGCCCGGGGGCAGCGGCAGGGCGGGTAGCGGCAGCGCCGGGGCCCCGGGGAGGCGAGGCAGGTGCACCCCGCTCTCCCTCGCCGGCCGCTGCCCCTCCCCGCCCCCCATGGAACCGGGCCGGGCTCGGGAGGCTCCGCGAGGGGGCGAGTCTGTCCGGGCGCCGCTTCCCGGCGGGGCGTTGCGGGGAGCAGGTGCCGCAGCGTAATGGGAAGCCCGTCTGCTCTTCTGCGGCCCCCCCCCCCCCCCACCGCCCTGCCCGGCCGCAACCAGCGCCCCACTTGGCGTTTCCCTCCGGCCAGCGCCGCAGCTCCATCCCCGGCCCGGGAGGGACTCCGTCTTGCGGGCGCGAGGCGTCTGTGGCCCTCCAGCGGCTCCTGGACTACAACTCCCGGCATCCCTCAGGACGGAGCGGTCCTCGGCCTAGGAGAGCGGAGCTGCGCGGCGCCTCACCTCGAGCCCCGATGCCGCTGCGGGCTGCTTGGCTGCGGCAAACGCCGCGCCGGGAATGGCCGCTAATAATAGCAGCAGCAGCAGCAGCAGCAGGAAGGCGGACGGCGCCGGAGCTCTCCCTGACCGCCACTGACCGATAACCTGACCGGGAGAATGGAAAGGGAAGGCCGCCTTCTGCCCCCGGGAGGACCACCCCCCCCCACCCGGCCCAGCCCCTGCGCTGCCTTCCAGCAGCCGCCCCTCGTTCTGGCTGCAGCGGGGGGCAGGAGGGGAGAGCCGGGGGGGGGGTGTCCGCTGGGATTCGGCAGAGAGAGGCGCTTGGCTGAAGGCGATTCCTCGGCCTGGTGGGGCAGAGGGTCGCAGGACGCCTCTCCCAGGCCTTCTTTCCCAAGGAGAAAAGGGCCCCTCCGCTTGAACGGGGTTAGGGTCTGGCCTGAGGGCCCAGAGAAGCAGGAGCCCTTTGGGAGGAGAGCACCAGGCCTGGAAGAGGGGATGCCCGAAGGAAAGGAGAGGCTTCCCTAGCCTTGAGCAGAGCCAGGGGCCCCCTGGAAAGGAGCCGGGCAAGAGAAGAGGAAGGGGGCAAGTGGGTCAGAATCTCTCCCTGTGGCCTCGTCGGGTGTTGGAGCCATTGGCCTTCCGAAGAGGGGGGGCAGGTGGGGGGGTTGATTTGCAGGGTTTACACAGCTGCCCGGCCTCCTGCCTGGACCACAGCAGGCCCCTCTGGGCAGGAGCCGAGCGCTGGAGGCCTTTGCTCCGGGGAGCCTTGGAGAGGAAGGTCTCCACATGCTGTGCCTGGTTTCCTTCTGCTTGGCCCACTGCTAGTCCCCCCCCCCCCTGTCCCCGCGTAGGGGCGCTTCTCCCTCTCAGGCTGCTATAAGGGGAGAAGGCGGGGATCTGCAACTGGCCCCCGAGCCCCCCCCCCCCCCCATGTACCACCAGCCTCTCAGAGGATGAAAAGGCGAGTGAGCAGAGCAGAGCCAGAGCCAGCAGAGAGACCAGATTCCCCCAGGGGTCAATTCTCCCTCCGCCGTTCCCTCCTGCCTGCCCCAGGGCAGCTCTTGTATGGGGCAGACGATTGCCAAAACCTAACCCGCCTCCCCCCCCCCCATACCAGTCAGCTTAATGGGCATAAGATCCAGGGACCTGGGGAAATGCTCAAAAGTTGTCAGTTTGGGAAAGAAGCCACAAAGGCTGAGCGCTTGGGTCGTCCTGCCCCGAGAAAGGCAAAGGTGGGTCTCCCAGAGGAGACTCACCGGGCAGAGGTCTGGCATTGCACGAGGCCCAGGAACTGGCCAGGACTCTGATGAAACCATCCCTTCTGCTGGGGTGGAAATGCCAGTGGCAGCCAGAGGCACGGAAGTTCCAGATCTGGACACAAAGACCTTGGAAGAATTAGAGGGAGATAATGCCGTGGTTTGTTTTATTGATTCATTCATTTGTTTAACGGAATAACAGAGTTGGAAGGGACCCTGGAGGTCTTCTAGTCCAACCCCCTGCTCAGGCAGGAAACCCTGTAACGTTTCAGACCAATGGTTGTCCAGTCTCTTCTTTAAAATTTCCAGTGTTGGAACATTCACAACTTCTGGAGGCAACTTGTTCCACTGGTTACTTGTTCTAACTGTCAGAAAATTCCTCCTTAGTTCTAGGCTGCTTCTCTCCTTGATGAGTTTCAGTTCATAACAGACAGATAACAGATAATCAGAGTTGGAAGGGGCCTTAGAGGTCATCTAATCCAACCCACCACCCAAGCGGGAGACCCTGCACCATTTCTGACAAATGGCAATCCAATCTCTTCTTGAAAGTCTCAAGTGATGGCGCTCCCACAACTTCCGAGGGCAATTTCTGTTCCATTGGTTGATTGTTCTCACTGTCAGAAAGTTTCTCCTTGTTTCCAGGTTGAATCTCTCCTGGATCAGTTTCCATCCATTCTTCCTTGTCTGGCCTTCAGGTGCTTTAGAAAATAGCTTGACCCCTTCCTCCTCCCTGTGGCAGCCCCTCAAATATTGGAAGATGCTCTCCTGTCTCCCCTGGTCCTTCTCTTTACTAGACTAGCCAAGCCCAGTTCCTGCAACCGTTCGTTGTATGTTTCAGCCTCCAGTCCTCTAATCATCCTGGTTGCTCTTTGTAGTTTTTCTAGAATCTCAACATCTTTTTTATAATGTGACCAAAACTGGATGCAGGACTCTAGGTGTGGCCTTACTAAGGCTTTATAGAGTGGTATTAGTACTTCCCTTGATCTTGATTGTATCCCTCTGTTAATACAACTTAGGATTGCGTTAGCTTTTTTGGGCTCCTGCCTCATGCTATTGGCTCCTATTTAACTGGTTGTCCACTAAGACTCCAGGATCCCTCTTAACAGTTCCTGCTGTTGTGCCTGGTTTCACCCAGTCTATATGTGTCCTTTTGGTTTTTCTTGCCTAAGTGTAGGACTTTACTTTCCTCTACATTGAATTTCATTTTGTTAGATACGGCCCAGTGTTCTAGTCTGTCAAGATCCATCTGGATCCTGAGCCTATCTTCTTGGGTGTTAGCTATTCCTGCCAGCTTAGTGTCATTTGCAAATTTGGTAAGTTTCAGTTGCTTTGGAGAACAGCCTGACCGCCTCTTCCTTGTGGCAACCCCTCAGATATTGAAACTTTTCTTATCATGCCCCCCCTTAACTCTTCGTTTCATTAAAGTAGCCATGCCCAGTTCCAGCAACTGGAACCAGTGGCCAGTTCTTCGTATGTTTTTAGTCTCCAATCCTCTAATCCTCTTTGTTGCTCTTCTCTGCCCTCTTTCTGGAGTCTCAACCTCTTTTTTACATTGTGGCGACCAAAGTAATCCATTCATTTAGCTGCTCATCTTAATGACAACTGTGGGCAGGAGACCAATTATTTTATTATACAAATAAAAACAGATTCATATGAAAAAATTAAAAGCAGCTAAGAAAATCCACAGCCACCCACCTAACTAGGAGCGAGGCCCCTTCGCCCAGCCCGCTTGGGCCCTGAAGCTAAGCACAGAGTTATATGCAAGGATGACCACAAGAGGAAGGAGATTGGAGAGCTTCTGAATAAAGGAATCCAGGTGAAAAGCCTCTTGGGATTTTGGAGGCTGAAAGAGGTGAAGAAAGAAGTTACCTCCTGAATGGAAACAGACATTGAGGTTAGAGTGCCTGGAGGCTCATCCAGTCCCCATCCTTGAAGAGGCCAAATTTCCAAAGGGAAGATTGAACAAGGAAGCTGGGAACAGGAACCAGAGAACCAGAGTTGGGGGGCTCCTGGAGGCACCACAGACTAGACCAGAGATGGTCACAAGAACCGAACGAGAAAAATAAGTGCCAGCCCAACAAAGACTGGACGGCAGTCAAGAGGCTGTGCAGGGGGCTTCACTCCTTCCTAGAGGGTGAATTGAGTTAAAGTGGAACCCACCAGTCGGCAGCTACCTGAACCATCCGGCCACCTGGACTCAGACTGAGCTGAGGAGACTCTGCAAGTGGACATCAGTGCATCAATCGGCAGGAAACCCCGGCTGAATAGGTTTTGTCCGGCCAGTTATTTACACATCACTAGAGGGCCAGCCGGAACGAAATCTTCTGCCTTTAGAAGTCGGCAAAGGGGCTGCCAGCCTCTTGCTGATTTTTGGCTACCATCTTTGGAGTGACTGAGCTCAAGATTGTGCTCATTTTAGGAGAGACAAAGGTGCTATTCAGTTCTCTCAGGAAGAATGAATGACTGACTGTGAAGAGGGGACCGCACTGATGCCAAGCAGCCCGAGTTCTGGATTGACTAAAGGAAGGCGCCTCGGTCTGCAGGACGGGAGCCCAAAAGCCGTTGGTGGCTGATCCTCTGACCCTGAGATGAGCTCCAGGTGCCTCGGACAAAAGGACAAGAACATGGGGGTGGGGGTGAAGGAGGAAGGTCGTCTTCTGCTCCGCTTGGGCCACGAAGGTCACCGCTGGGAGGTAAATCAAGGGGAGAACCACCTGCCTCTGTCCATCCAGGTGTCTTGCCTTTCAGCCGGTCTCTGGTTACCGGAAGGACTCCGTTTGCGTAAGGGCCAGAGGGCCTTTCCATTTCTTTGCCTCCTGCTTGCTTCCCTCTCCCCAGCTTGCCTCTCTTCCTCTAGTAGCCCAGTTAGAAGGGAAACTTTCCTTGTCTACATGTTTCTTAACCAACAGAACTTTTCCTCAAATGCTGCTGCATAAGGAACATCTGCTGGCATTTTCTGAAACGCAGGCTGAGTCTCCAAGGTAACTATTTTTAAGCATTTCTGTTCTCTGTAAAGTGACTTTCTGCTGCATAATATCCAGCGTCCTTTTAGCCCAGGAGAAGAACATCCTCTCCCCGGGGTCCTGCTGGGCCTGAATCCACAGCATTTGCACCCAAGGAGGGCAGCCACCCGATGAAGGGCTGGATGGGTAGGAGAGACGCAGCTCAAGCATCCGCCAGGATCCAGCGTGACTAGGAAGGCAACTTGCTGGGCGTGTGAGCACGTTCACAAGCAAGCAGCCTCATACCTGAACCTCCATAATCACAGGGGACAAGTAGAGAGGGGCTCCTGGCCCATCATAGCGCCAGAGTGGAGCACAAAACTTGAATCTGGACTTGGAGTTGGGTTTGATACGTAGCCACTGCTGGAATTCTTTCCTAGTCACTTCAGTAAGGTTGATTTTTTTGCACTTTTTTATTCCATATAAAATTCCTTACTTTACCCTGTAGGAAATTATCTCATTGATCTTCATTCGTTTACGATAATTATCTGATGATAACTAGAGGGGTTTGGTGGCCTAAAGGGGAAGATGCTCGCCTCCCACTCGGGAGGTTGAGAATTCAATCCTGGCGGCAACTGATGTTTTTCTCTCTGGGGGCAAAGAAAAAAATATCTGCTGTGAACTCCACATGGGCGTCAGGGAGGGCATCTGGCCAGTAAATGCTCAGCTCCATTCAGTTACCCTGACCCCCACCAATAAAAAGGGATTACTGGGTCATAAAAAGAACTAAATTATCTGATGATAACTATTGAGTTAAAGAAAGTACTGCGGTAAATGAACTTTGTGCAAAGTCCTCTCAACCCTGAACATTCCAGAAACGGTCCTTCTCCCTTGTTTTTTTGGATCGTTTTATGATTTACTCGAGTCTCCCGGGGGGGTGGAGTCAGTGAGTGGTCTGTGCTCCCTAAATTCTCCTCTCTCTTTTTGCCCTATTTTCAAGCAGAAACAACTCCCAGAATTCCCCAGCCAGCAAGAACCAACAAGGGAAGGTTCTTGCTGGCTGGGGAATTCTGGGAGTTGAAGTCCACCGGTTGGAGAGCCCCGTTCTGACAGGAGCACAGCCGCCTCCTTTCGGCAGAAGGGCGAAAGCAGGGAACAGGGAAGCCTCTTCCACCCGCCTCCACCCTCTGATCAAGGCAGTTTCCCTTTCCCACAGCTTCCCAGCGACAGGCTGTGCACAGCCATTTGGAGGCGCCCTCTGGAGCCGCCATCCTTTGCCACAACTGTGGGAGTCCGTGCAAAGGAGAAGTGCTGAGAGTGCAGAAGAAGTACTTCCACATTAAATGTTTCGTCTGCAAAGGTACGTGCCATGACCTGCGTGGTGGGGAAGTGAACTGAACGCTCCTGAGCCTTTCTGTCGTTTTGCCACAGTGGGGCCAGATGTTGCGCCCTGAAATTTGCACTTCTGCACGTTTGCTGAAATTTGCACCTGGAGAAAGAGGGCAATTCCATTAGAGGGGGCCATCAAAATCCAGCAGCACAGACTCGCCCCGCCCTAATTGGACTGTCCTATTTTTCCACGTGCAAATTGTGTTTCCCCCAGTTAAGTTTCAGCTCTGGGGTATAATTCAGCTCTCTGAGCCTCTGTTCAGAAATAAGGATCAAAATAAGGCTTGGAGGCCTCGTGGGACCAGTGTGTAGTCGGGTGGGGGAGGGTTTGCATGGGTTTGGGTCAGAAGCGTCCAGAGGTTGGCTGTGAGGGTGTGATTCCTGCATGCATCACCTGTAAAAAAAAACAAAAAACCAAGGGGGATTCAGCTGCCATCTTGACTTTTTCGCCCTCCCCTTCTTTCCCCTAGAAACAGCATCTCCCCCATTTCCCCTCTAGGAGACACCCCGGGGGAGGCCTCTTTTTCACCTGGGTAGGGCTAATTGGGCCCTGAGCGGAAGAGTAACCTCCTCTTCGTGGCCTCTGACCTTTGGCCCTGGGAGAAATGGCCCTGGGGGCTTCCAGGGGAAGGAGGGGTCGGATAGGAAAGGAAGGCGAGCGACGTGTTCAGGGTGGTGGCCAAGGGGGGAGACTGCAGGGTTGAGGGTTAACCTCACCGTGAGCCCAAGGCCATCCGTCGCGTGGGAGGGGTTGGGGGCCCCAGAGCAAATCCCCCCCCCCCCGGACAAGTCTATAAATAGGGTCCTCCCAGAGAACGGAATGTCACCCTGGAGAGCCTGGCGTAGGGCGGGAGGGAGGCTCCCGGGCTCGGCTGGGAACAGTTGCTGGGTGATGAAAGCCGGCATAAGGGTGACCCCCGCCTCCTCTCGGCTGTCCGAGGGCCAACCAGGAGGGGCACTGCAGAGAACAGCAGCAGGAGCCGTGCCCTGGCAGGGGCTGGCCTGCGAAGCCCCAGTGCCTCTCCCAGGCTTCCCGTTCAGTGGGAGTGCCTGGGGTGGGGGTGGGGCGTGGGGGGAGTGCAATGCAAGCCGCTGGCTTTGGCTCTGACAAGGGAGGCGCCTTAAGGAGAGGGTCTCCCTTTGGCAGGGCAGGCCGTGGCCCCCATTCAGAACAGGCAAGGCAGTTCTTCAGGCAGCACAGGTGTGTGTCTCGGGACTGCTGGCACTGGGGGAACCGCTGGGGAGAAGGAGAAGCCCTTCGGAGGTTGGTGGCCCCATGAGGCCCAGCCGAGCACCCAGGAGGCGAGACCTCTTCCCCCTTGAAGGCCTTGGGGGTTTGTGGGTCAGTGGAGGTTTTCCTCCCATCCATGCCTTCCCTGAAGCTTTGTCCTACTGGGGCCCTGCGGGGAGGAAGCCTTGAGGCTGGCTCAGCCAGAGGGGCCTGTGTGGTGGTGGCACCAGTGGTGAAAGCAGCTGCCCCGATGCAAACTCCGCCCCTGTGGTGCCCACACCCTGGTGTCGAATGCGTGAGGAGCCGAGCCCACGGCTGCTTCTCCTGCTCTGAGGAAAGCATCTAGTCCTGTCCAGGCCTCTGGTGCTCAGTTGGCTCCCGGCACAGCTGGGGGGTGGGGGGTGGGATTGCAGTTGCAATTTATTGGTGCAGCGAAGGGCATAACATACATGGGCTTACGCTGTCGATTAATCCTTCTCCTCAATTAAAATCATCATGAAATACGAATGTGAAAAAAGGTACCGATGCCTGGGCCATCCAACTTGCCACCTAGCAGAATGTAGAGTCGGAAGGGACCTTCTAGGCAGGGCTGTTAAACTCACGGCTGCGGGTCGGATGTGTCACGTGCTGGCCAGGCACAGGCCCCGTTTAGCGAAGGGGGGGAAATCCCGATATGCCAGGTGATGCCGCTGTTCTAGGTCTTCTAGCCCAACCAACGCTTGCGAAGGGCACCTGTAGGCTCTTCACCTGACTGACACCTGCTGGAAGCCGGTCCTGGCCACCTGAAGACACCCCTCCCCAAGCCAATGGGGAGAGAATGGGGGAAGCGACGATTTCCGGCCAGAGCCGAGGGTTCATTTGTGCCCTCCGTCGAACCTCCTCTGGCCTCCTGTCCCCAGATGGTCCGAGATTCAGCCTGTTCCTCCTCCGGAGCTCCCCCTGCCTGGCGCTGGGCCTCAGAGACGGAGGCCTCCTGCTTAAGCCCCCGGTCTGCTTTGATTGCAGCGTGCGGCTGCGACTTGGCCCAGGGGGGCTTCTTCGTCAGGCAAGGGGATTACGTCTGCACGTCGGACTACCAGCGGCTCTACGGCACCCGCTGCTTCAGCTGTGATGAGTTCATTGAGGGCGAGGTGATCTCCGCCCTGGGCAAGACCTACCACCCAAACTGCTTTGTGTGTGTGCTCTGCAGGTAAGCTCTTGGCTCGCCTCTTTCCTCTGGAGACCTGGGGGGGGGGGGGGGAAGGGAGAGCTATGGGCGACTGCAAAACAGGCCCGGTTCCCTCTGGTTTCCCCCGGGGCTGCTCCGGAGGATGTCCAGGGCAGCGGAGAAGAACTTGGAGCTCCATCCAAGAACTGGCTTTCCTTCCGTTAAGATTCTCTGCTGATGGAAAACCTGATGGCCCAAAACCTCCATCCAGTAGCCCAACTCGGCTCCCGAGGGCTGTGAGCCTCCACGGCCTTCCTAGCAACCCCCCCCCCCAAATTTGTTTGTCCCTGTAATCCCAGAGCCCCCCCACCCCCACTAGAAGAAGGGAAAGAGCCAGCCCAGAAGCCCCGGGCCTCCTTGTCAAGCCATCGATCCCCTGCAGCGGCCAGGAGAAAAAGAGGGGAGGGGGCAGAAGGGGTTGGGCAGAGACCAGGACAGAGACTCTCTCTCTGGATCGCTTGCCCTTCTTCCTCCCAGGTTGCCACAGGTCTGAAGGTCTCGGTGATCTTCGCCTGAAACTTTTTTTCTGCTCTTGTTTGTCAGCTTTTGAGATGCTCCCTTTTTTCTCTCTCTCTCTTTCTCTTCCTCCTCTGAAAATGTGTCCACTTGGCCCCAGCCGTACAGAGCTCCTCAGAGGAGGAGAAGCTTTGCTTTCCCACCTGTGACTGATGGGTGTCAGTCCTCCAGGCCACTTTTGGGGCGGGGGTGGGTGGGAGTGGGGTGGATTTCTTGTGTGGTTCCCCATCCCTGCTTTGGATAAGATGGGGGGGGGGGAAGAGTTCTGGAGAAAGTGGGTGCTAAGCAGGAGGCGGTCAGCCCATGTTTAGATTCTCAACGAAGGGCCATTGGTAGCTCTCTCTCCTCCCAGCTGATGTGCCAAGTGTGCACCTTCCGAAAGGGAACGTCGGCCCTTCGGTGGGTGGGTGTGTCTGCAAAGATGCTCAAATGTTGGTCTGATCTGAAGGGCGGCTGCAAGGAGGAATCCTTTGGGTGTCCAAGAAAGGGCCTGAAGGAAAGGGTCCCTGGAGGGAAAAGGGTCCCCTTTGCAGAGGATTTCCCTGGGTGGGGGAGGGGGGAAGAAGCTCCTGAAGAGGGGCGGGGGGGGGGGGGGAAAGGGGGCCAGGAGGCCCCCTTAGTGATGCCGCTCCTGCCTCCTCCTGCAGGCAGCCGTTTCCTCCCGGGGACCGGGTGACTTTCAATGGGAAGGAGTGCGTCTGCCAGAAATGTTCTCTGCCCCCTGCTGGTGCTGGTTGTCCAGTCCTCCGAAGTAAGTCCCAGTTTTTGAGATCCACTGAGAAGCGGCTATTTTTAGCAGCCGAAGGGAAATATCCTCTCTGGGCGTTTGCCTCGTCCGCAGCCCCCCTGGTGGAGGTTAAGCAAACGATGCGCGGAGCAACTTTTCAGCCTGTGGATGGGCAGGAAGTGGTGCCTGCTGGTGCCTGCCCGGGGACCCCCACCCAGCCTGCCTCTTTGAGCTGAAGACCCCCCCTCCAGAGAGGCCCACAGGACATGGGGCAGCCCTCCCCCTCCTCCCCTTGTGGCTCAGTTGGCCCCTGCCCCATTGGGTGTGGCTACTGTTGGGCCACAAGGGCAGTTTCAGACACACAATGCATGCATTCCCTTGGGGCTACGAAGTGGCTTGGCTGAACCCCGGGCAGATCCCTGGCTGAGCAGAGTGGTCGGGGTGGGTGGTCAGCTTAGGACCTTTGGTTTAATGGTGGTTCACAGTCCCAATGGCCAGAGGGGCTGATTTATGGCCTGTCTCCAAGGCTGCGGCAGATTGCACCTTCCATGCAGTCACGTGATCGAGATTAGCAACCTTCCCAGCAAGTTATCCAACAGGCAATGCCAATTAGGAAAGCTGGGTTGAGTTAATGACCATGTGCTTAATGGCCAATATGGTTAGCTTATTGGCTGCAATGAGGGCAACCCTGAAGCCTCCCGGTGGGCCTGAAATTGCAGTTCCGGTTGTGCTCACAGGCAACCTACAGGTTTTGCCAAGGGGGCTCTTAATGGTCCAGCTGTGGGGCTGCCTGGCCGGTCCTGGCTGGTCCCCAAAGGCTAGAGGGGAGGCGCAGGTGCAGCTTCCGGGGGTTTGTCCTTGTCGTTGCAGGTTGCGGGAACTGCGGCTCCGACATTAAGAACGGCCAGTCTCTGGTGGCCTTGGACAAGCATTGGCACCTGACCTGCTTTAAGTGCAAGATTTGTGGCAAGCTGCTCACGGGGGAATACATCAGCAAGTAGGTCACCTGGGGGGAAGGTGGATTGGGAAGGTGGCCGGCCGCTCCTCTAAAGGGCCGCAAGGCTACGGACACCAAACCCTGCCCGGTGCTTCCCCACATGGTCCTAGGCGGTGGGTGGAGGGCAGAGGCCGTCCCTCTGGATCCCACAGCAGGGAGGGGGCTGGAGCATGGGAGCTGGAGTAGGGGGAGGACGGGACGGGGCAATCGGTTGGTCCTGCGGGGGGAACCAGAACCCAGAGAGTCTAGGACTCCTTTGGAAAACGGAGCTGCAGCCTTCCGGAAGGGAAAGTCCAGCCTCCTTGGGAACCGCTCTGCCTCCACAGGGACGGCGCTTCAAAGACCCAGGGGAGTAGCGGGGTGAGAGGAAGACAGTGGGGGCCTGAAAGCCCAGAAAGTTTTGGGTTTACCAGGTATCCGTTAGGTGAGGCATCGTCTTCCGTCGCCCTTGGACCCGTCTGCGCTGGAAGGATGCAAGGGGGGGGGGGTGTTCTTCTTCTGACTCTGCCCCCGGTGGGGGTCTGCCTGTCCGGAGAGCCGGCCTTGAGGCAGGTTGTCCTTCCTTGCCTGCAGGGATGGCGTTCCCTATTGCGAAAGAGACTATCATGCGACGTTTGGGATCCAGTGCGACCGTTGTGGGAAGTTTATCACGGGGAGAGTTTTGGAGGTAAGGCGAGGCTGGAAGGAGGAAGGCCCCTCGGGGCAGGCCGTGACTCGGGAGGTGCCTGGCAGGCGGCAGGAACGGCCCAGGAAGTTCCTTTGGAGTCGCTCCCCTTCTGGTTCTCTGCCTGCAGACAGAGTCTTGCTAGAGGGAAGGAGCCTTTTTCATGCTCTTCCTGCCATCCAAAGTGTCCGAGCTCCGCTGCTGCTGGGAGGCAGCCCCTCCCTCCTGGGAATCCAGTCCACACTCCATCACAGCACCAGAAGTTCTGTCCAGCATCCGTTAAAGATGGGAAGGGAATCCAGGGCGCCTTGATTCGGATCGTCCTCTTGCTCTTCCTTCTCCTGCCAGGCCTCCTCCTTGGACCCTGCAGGGCTTCAAGGGAGGCGAGCAATGGAAGAGGGCCCAGGGACGGGGCTTCCCTCGCCCGGGACTTCCACACACACACTGTACACACACTCATTTTTCTCACTTTTTAAATCCAGGATAGAACTTGAAAAACCCATTTTTTTAAAACTTGGAGCAGAGAATTGGAGACGAGACAGACCTTGAAAAGTGGCACCTGGTCATGGCAGCAGCAGGCTCCCCACCCTGGAAAGGAAATGCCCCCAACCCGGGTTGGGTGATTTCATGTATCCCCCTGCGGCTTTTAGCCCTGGGAGGGAGGCTGTTTCAGCCCCAGCAACCCTTGGCAGACCGAGGGGGCCTCTCTAAGGCTCAGGCTAAATTCAGCCTGCTATTTAAAGCCGGGGGATAAATCTCGGGCAGAAGGGTTATTGCAACCGATGGAAGCAACTGGGCACGCTG
Source organism: Notechis scutatus (assembly GCF_900518725.1). Next base: position 87,001 of record NW_020717227.1, on the reverse strand, counting down.
TGGAAAGGCCTTGGCCAGGCACACCTGCTCCAGGAGGTCCTCAGGGGCCTTAGGAAGCCCTTCCAGGAGAGGCAGGGGGGAGGAGAAGAAAGAAAAGCATCGTTTCAAAAGGCAGCAAAGCATGTTGTTTTACATGTTGGATAAATTTCTTGTTACGGCCTCTTGATTTTCTTTTGTAAAGGAAGGCTGTGAAGTGAACGGGGATTCTTTTCAATCTTCTAACGTACTTTTAAGCTGCCTCTTCCCTGAAGCCCTGTGGGAGCAGTTTTACGTCTTCCTTTTGAGTCAGCTCTTCTAATGCAACTGGCCTGGCCTTTCAGGGGACAGGAAGGGATCGGGCCCTCTCTGATAAGGTCCTCCCTCATTCCTCCCCCTCGCCCCTCCCCAGGCTGGAGAAAAGCACTACCACCCCACGTGTGCCTGCTGTGATAAGTGCCACCAGATGTTCGCCGAAGGAGAAGAGATGTACCTTCAAGGTAAACCAACCGGCCAGGCAGAGGGGCCTGTGAATTGCCAGTGTTTGGGGTGGGCAGGTGCTTCCAACCCAAATATCCCAACCCTGAGAGTGGAACTGATCTGTGTTTGAGGCTAAATGTCGGTGGTGGTTCTCAGTCAGCCGGGCCATGGTTGTCTCAAAAGGGCAACTGGACTAAGTTTTTTTCCTTGAGGAAGAAGACATTTTGCTTTTTATCCACAAAGCTTCACCAGTTCTGACTGATGAAGCTTCAGAACTGATGAAGCTTCTTGAATAAGAAGCAAAATGTCTTCTTCCTCAAGGAAAAACACTTAGCCCAGTTGCCCTTTGCAAAAAGCCCCCTTGAGAAATGGGGGGCTGTTTCAACAATCCCAGCAGCAAAAAGGAGGTGTCCGTTTCTGGGGTGGCCAGAACAGCTGCAAACAGCCGGCCCTGAGCCCGAAGGGCCCCTTCAGCAGGAAGAAGAGCCGGGTTGCAAGGTTTCCATTCAGCAGGCAACGCCAGACAGAACTTCCGCTTGGATAATTCACCTGGAGGATGGAGGGAAAAACAAAAAAATATTGGATACACAGACCATGATTGCCCCCCCCCCCCACCTGTTGACCTGTCCCATCCCATTTCTATACAGTGGCTGCTGCTGCTGGCTTCCTCACACCCCAGGAGCCTTTGTGTTCTCGGCTACAGTAATATTAAAAGGGTCCAGACTTGGAACCACGCAGATAATTCTTAAGTCACGCATGGAGACACATCACCCTTTCCTCTGGACTTCACTTAGCAGCTTGTGTGTAGCCTCACTCCCAATAAATGAAACAGTCCCCATGTTATTCCTGGCTGCCCAGCTAGATGGCAGCATCTGTGCGAGTGCTGGAGGGTCAGGCCCAGCCAGGAGTTGGAGGGAAGGCTGTGGGGATGCTTGCAGAGGTGGTGTCCCAAAGAGGGTGGCCCTCCTTCATAAATGGCCGGGCACAACCTTCCAGTAAGGAGGTTAGTTTGTCATCTGTATGCAGAACAAAAACTGTATGCAGAAAAAACTTGGACCAAGGACTGACCGGGACTCTCTCTGTTTTCAGGGTCTTCTATTTGGCACCCAGCTTGTAGACAGGCAGCCAAAGTGGAAGAAAAGGCCAAGGTGAGACATGCCTGTGAAGTGCTTCCCTTCCCTTCCGTGTCCTGCCGGGTGGCTTTGTCAGAGCACTTTCACAGCATCCAGGCGCTTCTTCCTGGCGACCCGGGAATCCCACAGCCGTTGGCTGGGAGCTTAAAAGGACACCCTCCCTGGTGCAAATCGTTCCGTTTCCTTCCAAGGAAGCCACCGAGAAGCCTCCCGGGGATCTCCAGGCTCCACTTCTGGGGCTGCCGTCCCCAGAACTCACCCCTCTCAAGCCGGGGTGCTTTTTCCCCCCTTTCCGGAGCCATTCAAGGTGTTTCCCCAACTGTTGCACGGAGGCTAAACTGGGTTGCTCTGCAACTGGGCCTCTTTGGAGGCCCAACCGTGGTCTGCATTGCCCCCCATAGACGTGCCATTCGGGCCCCTTCCCATTGCCCCAAACGCAGCTGCTCTGCGAAGGCCGTGGGGAGCCAGGCCTTCCTCCTGCTGGGCCCAAAAATGCTTCCTCCGGTTGGACTGGCGGAGGCCCCCTGCGTCCGCCAGTCCCTGCATCCCACCCTCCCTCCCTTCCTCTGGGGGAGCTTGTGGAGCTCTTGGGAGGCCACCCCAGAGTCAGGCAGCCCCGAGCGAGGCCTTCCCTGGAGGGCCCCTGAGCAGCCAGTGGCCTCGGCCTCCCTGCTCAGGGGGCCCTTTTCAGGCCGCTCTGCTCCCGTGTGGGGAAGCGGTTGGAGGCCCTGAGCCTCCCTGCTGGCTCTCTGGGACCCTTTGCCCATTGCGGTCCCCCTCCTGCACCTGGAGTGCCCTGGCGTCTCCGAGTCCCGCTCCACGGCCCTTTCTGCAGAGATGCTACCAACGGGTGTGTTCTGCGGCTGTGGGCTTAGTGGGCATCCCACTAGGGGTGGGAGCTACACACGTGGCTGGCGGGGACTGGATTTGGCTCTGCCATGTTCAGGATCAGCCATCGAATTCTGACCCAGCAAGAGAAATAGGACTTCCCTAGGAAGACTGTTAATTTCCTCTTTTCTAAAAAAGAAAACATGGCTTTAAAGACGTATTTTACCCAGAAGACACGCCTCCCTTCTCTCTCTCTCTTCCTTTGGCATGTTGTGACCGTAACTGGCATAAACCGAGTTAAACCCTCAAGACAGACCTCACTTTGTACCCAGGATGGGCCTCGTCCCCTCCCCTCTCCCACCGGCACAGCCAAGGCGTATTTGGAAGGAGTGGCAGGTGGAAGGGAAACCGGAGCCCATCCTCCCCAACCACTGGACAGATGCCCCTCGGGAGGCAAAGGGGAAGAGCGCCCCCCAGAGGGGAAGAAGGAGGGGGACTCAGCAGGCCATGAAATGTTAAGAAGAAAGGGGGCAGCCTCTGCGCCCAGACTGGGACACAGGAGTGAATGGGGGGGGTGGCTTTTTTCCGTGCAGGAACAGATGGGCAGAGAGCTGGTCAAACGAGAGAAAGGCAATTACGGATTTAGACAAGGAAATGGAGGGTGGGGGCGTTTTGTTAAGGGGACGTGAGGCTGATGACCTTGGAAGACGAGGGAAAGATTTGCTGCCTAGGAAACAGTCAAAACAAAGGTCAGAGGAAGAAACTTGGGAAGGACCTGCCTTCATGCATCGGGAAGTTAAAAATGGTGACAGGACGTCTGACGTGCCAGATTCTGTCCCTCTGGCCTTGCGGTGGAGTCGAATCAGCTCGTCTCATGGCTTCCTGTCTGGTCTCCCAGGGCGGCAGCCTCGTTTCTAAGACCACATCCAACTAGTCAGAGGAAGTTGTGCAACTCTGCAGATGAGATAATGATGAGAGGGAAAAATGTTCCTTTGATGGATTTGGAGACAAGAGGGGGGGCCCAGTGGCTCTCGTGCTGGTGAGAAGCTAGGAGTCGCCTGCCAGCGCCTTTTCTGACTAAGTGCGGCTTATCTGTAGGCATATTATAAGTCTCCCTTTGAATAAAACGCAGGAGTTGGGAAAGAGAAGGGAAGGCCAGGCTCCAGGAGATGAAGGGCACCGGGGACTGTGTCTCGGAGGTTTTCCCCAAAGGCACCTGGGCTTTCTTGGGGTTTTTTTTCCCCCTTCGAAAGCGTTTCGTTTCTCATCCAAGGAGCTTCTTTAGTTCTGAAGTGAAGAAGCTTTATGGATTAGAAGGGAAACATTTTCAAAGAAAAAAAAAAGTTCAGTTGCCTTTTGGAAAAGCCGCTTTGGGCCTCTCCCAGGGACTCCTGGAGCCCAGAATCAGCAAACGGACCGTGGCGGCATGTTGGCATTGGGCCTGGAAGCCTTTTCCCTCAGGATGGAGAACTTTTTCACATTTCTTTTTTGATTTTTGGCTTCATAGGTCCAGTGATGCAGCTCTCCTCCTTTGCTCCCTGTGTGATCCTGGACTTGAGAAATAAAAACAGAAGTGAAGTCGGGCAGGGAAGGGGTGAAATTCTTATTTTCCTCATGTTGCTCTTAACGAGAAATAGTGGATTATAAAACCAGTTGGTTACAAAAATCCCAGTTTTGAAGTAATTGAGCTTTTGCCTGCTAATTTTAGGGGAAATTTTATCTGTAAGCAAGAGGCTTTTAAAATATTTTCCAAGAATAAACGTGTAAGGAAATTCATATCTGTATTTGTTTTCAGTTGCAGGAAACCCGAACATCGTCTGAAAGCATAATTTCGGTGCCCCCTTCAAGTACATCATGCTCCCCAAGTCGAATAATCTATGTATGTATCCATGGTGAAATGCTAAAATAAATGGGAAAGTAGAATTGTTCAGAATATGATTCTGATGGCCACTTATTTGTAAGAGGTTGTCATTACCTGGTGCAGTTCTCCGGAAGGAGCATCTGGGTTTTGTGGGCTGGAGGATTTGTATTTATTAAGAGACTTGTGTGACTAAGAACTCAGGATAGTTGCGGTTCTGGCTGGAACAAGAAAAGGAAAAGAGCAGAAGGAACAATGATAGTTAACACCAGAGCAACAAGAAGCAGCGGGGGATGCAAACAGGCCTCACGCCTACCCTGGCGAGGATACCGCCGTCACCCTCCCCTCCCCTGCCCCGGGTCTCATTGTCCTCCTGGCGGCCGACAGTCTCTGAGTCCGCTGTGCATTGGAGGCCGGCCAGGCCGACCCTCTCGGTCCCCTCAGATGGCCTCGATTCAGAGAAGGACTGCAAACGGGGGAGCCTGTGGTTGGGTGAGGGACCCCTTGGACTGCCAGGGGAGCATCCTTGGCAACCTTTCTCCATCCTTCAAGAGCCAGGAAGTAGCTCAGGCAACTGCCTCCCTCGTTCACTGGGCCATGAGGAGGAGAAGGAGGAGGAAGGCACAGCGTCATACCGCTTGTGAGACTCTCTCCTTAGAGCCCGTCGCAATGAAGCCCATCCTGCTGGCCTTCGGTTTCTGGCCTGGTGCGTGGCTGATAGCACCACCTGAAGGGCCGCCCTTCCGCATTTGGCTTCTTTCATCGCATTTCCCACCATTTGGGCTGGAAAGGATCTCAAGCAAGCTGGTGATAATTTCCAGTAAGGCCCTGCAATTCCTTTTTAAAACGGAAGCTACAATTAGCTATTTCCCTCTTCTTAGGAATAGATGCCATTTTAGGGAGAAGTTGCATTTTCTTTTCTCTTGTTAATTCAACAATTTCACTTTGTAAGTTCTCTAAAATCTCTGGGGGATCATCCATTGTATGGAGTCAGGAGGATATGATGATGATGGTGATGAGCACTTCTTCAAGGAAGCTGTTTCCCTTCCGCTTTTCCTTCTTCTCATTGCAGGCGAAACTCGGGGAGGAAATCCTTGACTACCGAGACTTGGCTGCCCTCCCTAAGAACAAGGCCATCTACAACATCGACCGGCCAGACATGATCTCCTACTCCCCCTACATCAGCCACTCGGTCAGCGACCGGCCCGGCTACGCCGAGGTACTGCCTGTCTCTGCGGAGCTGGAGAAGTCACCGTTGCCCTGGGGCTCCAGCTTCGGTGTCCTCTCCTGCTCAGGTGTTCACGCTCTTTCCTGGGGCAGGTGAACACTCAGGTTCTGGGCAAAGCCCTGTCCGTCACGCCACAGTCAGGCCTACCTGTCACGTTCCTTTCCTATGTAAACTCACAAAATGTTGAGGTTGGACAGCCATCGTGGCCGTGGAATCCAGCCTCCTGCTCAGTGCTACAATCATCCCTAGGAAGACATCCTCAGGGCTCCATTGTCTAGCTTCTGCCTGGACGTATGAGGAAGACTGGCTTCGTCTAAGAAGCCAGTGGATCAGAATAGCAGAGTTGGAAGGGACCTTGGAGGTCTTCTAGTCCAACCCCCTGCTCAAGTAGGAGACCCTAGACCCCCTCCTGTCCAGTCTCTTCTTGAAAAACTCCAGTGATGGAGAAACCACAACTTCTGGAGACAACTTCGCTTCCACTGGGGTTAATTGTCCTCCCTGTTAGGAAATTCCTCCTTAATTCCAGGTTGCTTGAAGAGTTTCCCTCCGTTGCTTCTTGTCCTGCTTTCAGGGGCTTTGGAGAATAGGTGGACCCCCTCCTCTTCTCTGGGGCAGCCCCTCACATATTGGAAGACTGCTATCCTATCACCCTGGTCCTCCTCTTCACTAGATTAGACACTATACCCAACTCCTCTAACCATTCTTTGTATGGTTCAACCCCCAGCCTCCTAATTACCTTCGTTGCTCTTCTCTGCGCTCTTTCTAGAGTCTCAACCTCTTTTTATAATATGGGGACCAAAACTGGGTGCAGGATTCCAAGTGTGGCTTTATGGAGCGGTACTAGAACGTCACGTGATCTGGATCCTATCACTCTGGTAATGAACCCAGGATTGTATTGGCTTTTTTGGTGACTGCCTCACTCTGCTGGCTCATATTTAAGTGTTCAAAGAACCTCCCAAATCCGTTGCAGGGAAGAAATGATCATCTGGTGATCCAAAAACCTGCCCAGCCTAGCATTCCCTTCGTTTCATTTCTCCTCCCTCTCACTGCCACCCCAGGACTGCTGGAGCACTGAAATCCAGAGGCTGTTGTCCTTGTGTGGATGGCGTTTCGCTCTCCGAGGTTGGGCGGTTTGTCCTTGGGGCCTTTACATCAAAGGAGTGCTCTTAACCTGGATCCTGCGTTCAGCTTGAAGGAAAGTCAGCTAGTATTCTGAGTTTGGCTTTTTGGCAGCAGCGAAAAGCGCTGGTCGAGGCTGCACAGTTGCTTCTGCACATTTGGAGACGGTTCCATCTTCGGCTTATTTTTAAGGCTCGGAGAAGAGAAGGTTCTAAATCCAGGGTTTGCGAATTGTCTCTCGGTCTCTTCTGTCCAATTCAGTTTATTGGACTCTTTCATTCTGACGATACTTGCATTTCTGAGTCCTTCACGGTGTCGCCTTCGACACCCCTGAGGCTGGGGGTAAAACCTTCCCCAGGCTGAGCAGAGAGGGCTGAGATAAAACCGACCGAGCAACGGAACAGGAAGGAGGAGGAATTTCCTGACAGGTTCTTGACTCCAGGAGTTGTGGGTGCTCCCACCCTGGAAGTTTTGAAGAGGAGATCGGACAGCCATTTGTCCGGAATGATCTTGGCCGGGCCTCCTGCAGGGGGTTGGCTAGAAGACCTCCAGGGTCCCTTCCAACTCTGTTATTCTGTTGTTTGGACCGTGGGTGGATGAGGCCTATTTGGCACCGTTCACTTGGAGAGGCTGCTTCCTTTTTTTCCTCTGTTTTCTGCCTGACTGTCTCCTGACATTTTCAGGCCTGAGGTGCTGCTCCTGGGCCTTCTCACTTTGTCTTCTTGGTCCAAGGAGTCGATCTCCCCCCGCCCTCCATCCCTGTCAGCAGACATTCCACCAGGGCCATCGGGGAGGGGGCTCCCTGGCTCGCGTAGACCGAACAGGCGCCTGGGGGAAATAGTCCCACGAGTGCAGGGCAGCTGCTGCTGGCTGCCAGGGTCCCTTTTTCTCTCCCGGTGGCATAAAAACGGCCCCCCTTCCCTGTCCTCTTCACAGGGGGGTGACCAGGAGGACCAGCCCCTCAGGCCGTGCCGGATTTCCAGCCCCAGTTCCACCAGTTCGCTGGGCTATGGCCGCACCACGCCTCTTTGCGCTTCGCCTCCGAATTTCAGCCGAGCAGGTAAGGGGCTGGGCAGGCTCAGCTGGTCTTCCTTCCTCCTCCAGAAGAAGCACCACTCTCCCTTCCCGAGGGGGCGGCCCAGGAAGCGTTGAAGTGGGTCAGATAGACTGCCCTGAGAGGGAGCCCTCCAGCAGCCCAAATCCACCACCCCCACACACACAGAAGGAGGAGAGCCCCCTGGCGAAAGAGAGCCACCCTTCCGCCCTGGCCCCGGCTTTGCTGGCAGGTGGGGCGAGGGGTTCCCTCGGCTGCTCTCTTCCACAACCCCAAGGCGGTTCAGGTGAGGTCCCTCCCAGCTGTGGAGGAACACACCTGGGCTGACTGGCCCAGGACCCGCTTTGTGTAGGCCGGGCACTGACCGTATTGCCCACCCGCAGCGGTTTTCAGGGGAAAGGCAGAGGGTCGATATTTTTACCAAGCACTGTGTTTTTCCTGCTCTGTGTGTGTGTATGTGTGTGTGTGTGTGCGTGCTCCTGTGTTTGTGTGCCTAGAAACTTTCGAAGGGAAACCCGCTCTCTACACTTTCCAGCCTTTGTGAGGAAGGAGGCCCCGGAGGCCAATTTCCTTTCTTTATGGGAGACAATTGTGATGGGTGTTTTCAATCAGATGAGTGTGTTCCAGGAGGCATCCTTGTGCCTTGAAAGTTTGTTGTTTGTTTGTTTCGTGTTGTTTTGTGGAAGTGGAAGTTATTTTGTGGTGGGTGTGAGGGGTGAACCGCCTTCCCTGGCTCAGAGCCCTTGAGGAAGCGCTGGCTCATTGCGAAGGCTGGGAAAAGCCCAGGAAGTCCCGTCAGAGGCCAGGAAAGGCGGCCATCTTTTGAGGCAGGCCAGGCCTCTCAAGGGGGAGGAGGAGGAGACCCTGGTACACACGGGGGGGGGGCGGGTCCGGCCCCCCCAGTACCCCGGGCAGGGGGGGGGGCCTGGGGGGGGACAGAGAGCACCCTGCGAATGAGGAAGAGCCCCCCCCGCCAGCCGACTCCCTTTCCGCAGGAGGATCTGTCTTCGAGGCCCGGGGGGGGG
>NW_020717227.1:48893-78200 GCF_900518725.1 Notechis scutatus | reverse complement strand
GGGGGGGGGTGCGGGACCCCCAGGGTTCCCAGCAGCGCGGCGGGCCGCCGGGGGGGGCAGAGAGCGCCCCGCGGGAAAGGGCCCCCCCCCCCCCGGCCGCCCCCCTCCCCGGCGGGGGGGGGTCTGTCGGGGGGGGGGGGGGGGGGGGCACATCCTTTTATATGCAAGCAGACTTACTGAAGTGCGTTTGGAGTGGGGCTTTTTCCTACAGTTTGCCTCTTTTCTGTAATTGAAAAAAACTGAAAGGAGTTTGGTGACACCTTTTCCAGCCCACAAGGTTGACTAGAAGCCATACGCCATAGAGATGGGGAGGGTCCTGGGGGGCAGACCCTCCTTGCAGCACCTGAGCATGAAGTCAGCTTCCCAGCCAGGTGCTCCCCTCATTGTCTGCAGGGGGGGGGCTCGAGGGGTCTGATCCCACCGGCAACCATCATTGAGCTGGAGCACCGATTGGCACAGCCAGCTTCTCCAAGTTGGCTTCTCCATGCCAGTCACCGTTCCTCCAAGGCAGGGATGTGGGGCGTGGTCCTCCTCCCCTTAGCCAGCCCTCTGGGGAGGCAGTTGCCACTCATTTTTTCCTGCCATGCAGCAACACATGTCTTTTCTGACTTGGGTCTCTCTCAGGTCCAGCTGTCTGGATTGGGCGGCAAATGAGATTTCTAAAGCCACCAACACACAAACTACAAATGTCCTTGTAGGCCAACGTCTTCCCTCTGCGGTGTGCCACAGTAACGCTCTCTGGCTACCTCCGGGGCCGTTTTATTTCTGTGTTTAGCACCCACAGAGTGGCCCATCCAGTTCACTGATGGGGCAGCCAAAGGAAGGAGCCGGTCTTTGGGCTATGCTTTTTCGGTTTGTCTGCATGTCTGCATGTTTTTGTGTTTAACCTGCTGGGATTGGCAAGAGTCCTGTCCCATCCGCTCTCCTGGGGTGGCACGGGGATGCAATGGGCAGGTTCAGGGAGCACACGGCCCGAAGGAGCGCTGGCATGGGGCCGCCAGAGCCATGCTGTGTGTGTGTGTGTGTGTGTGTGTGTGTGTCCCCCCCCCCCCCCCCACACGTTGGGCCTGGCTTCTCCTCTGGAGAGGCAGGGAGACCTGGAAAGCCAGGTAGCTCTCCCACCCACGGCCTCCTCCATCGCTGTGTCTCCTTGCTTGTTCCTCGAACGACCTGCACGGCCTCCTCGGCATCTCACCTCCTCCCCCCCCTTGGTCAGAGGAGGCCCATTTCCGGCACTCAGCTTGGGCTTTTGTGGGCACGTCGCCTGTGGGCCTTTCTGGGATTATGGTGCCTCCTGCGCTGCTCCTGGGGGCAGAGGAGCTGGTGTGTCCAGAAAACAAGCCGTGACTTACCTGTGTTCCTGGACTTGGTAGCCGGGATGCTGAGAGACCCCGGTTGGGGATAAGCCATCTTCCTTCTAAGTCCTAAAGGCAGAAAACAGTTCAGTTACGGCTTCCTTGTGGCTACTAAAGAGCCTTTGATGGAATTATTTCACATTCAAACCCAAGTGGCCTGATATACCTATTAAGAGGGCCCTGCTGTGCCCGTTGCACCCTGACCCTCTCCTTCTCAGGTTTTTACCCCCAGGTTTTTCCTTTCGTTTGCTGAATAATGTATGACTTTATCCATGGGGTGGGACTTCCATGCATTTGGATGTTTGTTTTGTTGGTGAGGGTGATGTACCACCACAGGGACTGTGGTGAGAAGACTTGGCTTATGGCTAATGGGGCATTTCTGTGGCCGGCTGCCTGGGGTGGGCAGCAGCTGCTCCTCGTTAAAGCAGGCCCTCTTTTCAGGCTTCTGGGTGCTATAAGACTTGCTTTAGTTTAAGGAGATTCCTCCTTAAAGCAGCCACATCTTTTTTTCAGGCTCATGAAAGTGCAGGGAAAAAACATGGCTGTTTTATTGATTAGGCAAGAGGTGTCGTGCCTCTGTTAGAATCTGATTCCGAAGGGGAGGCGGAGCAGTTGACAGAGAGTGGGAGTGTGGCTCCGTTGGCTGTGGAAGAAACTGGGAAAGGGCCTTCAGAGGAAGACCCAGGCCCACTCCCACTCCCTCTTCATCCTAGGGCACGCAGGGAGGAATGGAGAAGGGAGCACCGTGGGTTGCATGGCTTACGGGGGAGGAAAGGGCCCTGATTCCCTTTGTTGAGGTTATTCCCCGTTAGGAGAATGAGCGCATACAGGGAGACGTAGTGAGAGAAATGTTGAATAATCCCCACACAGCACACAGATACACTGTACGGTAAATGTAGATTTTTACTTTCAATAAACGTTTTAGGCAAAGTTCAAAATAAGCAGTCCAAAGTCATTCACAGGTAAAATCAGTCAGTTTTCAGTCCAGGGATAATCCAATAACAAAGTCCAGTATCAAAAACAGGTCAGTATCAGACTTACATCAAATCCAAGAATAGCAGTCAAATAGGAGGAACGGCAAAACTCTCCAACAGAGGGAAACAGAGACTGGCTCACACTCTCTTCAGAGACTAAACAACCCAGGTTTCTGGCTCCATCTTATGGCCGTTTGAGAAACCACAGCTAATTACAATTTTAGCATTCCCTTAAAATTATTAAAATATCTATCCTAGTTTATATATTTCCAACCCAAATAGCTGTTAGGTCACTTACATTCCTAACACCCTTCATTAACCGCAGCTGGGAGTACAGTGTTTAAAAAGGGAGTTTGCGCACAGCAACTTGTTTGAAACAAATTGTGTATTATCTTGTTTTGTGGAGGCTTATCTGGGTTCTTGGTGTCTTCCCAGCTGTGTGTGTTTTGTTGGCCTTTCAAGTCTGCAATTCCTTATCCTGCCCTGTCCAGTTAATTGCTGGGAGAGTTTTTTTTTCTCCAGCCGAAGGTAACTAACTGGACATTGGGGGCAAAGTTGGAGTATTAAAGGGACTCTTCTTACTTAATGTGACTGTGTTGCCTTTGTGCCACGCCCCTTTGGGTCATCCCAGAGGTGCTGTGTGCCCATGAGACCCATAGGCCGATTTCCAAATGCCTTTTGGGGTGCAGACCCTCACAATGAACTATGCCCCTGCGGCTTGTTCAAGTAAGCATTGCTCTCTGTGATTTGAACCAAGGCATCGCCGAATAATTTAAGATAAATTATGAAGCCCCTCACTGATCATGGGGAGTCCTGCCCTGGACGGGAGGAGGTTCCAGCTCAGGAAATCCAAGGGGGCAGGACGCAGAGCACCCCCTTGTCTCTGGGGCACACGTCCTCCTGAAAGGAAGGGGGCTTAGAGCAGAGGGGCTCCCTCTGGGGCGCTGCCTGCTAGCAGAATCTGGCTGGTGCCACCATCTGGCTGGGATGCTGGGGAGTTTCAGATCCCATGCAAACCGTGTTTGCGTTTGTCACGGGGCTTTCAAAGATGTTCTTGCTGTGAGAACTTTCTAGCGAGTGAGTGAGTGAGCTTGTTTTCACTGAAGTTTCTATTGCCCCCAACTGGTACCGGGACTCCTGGTACCAGTAGCTGCATCTCCCTGCCCAACTACCCAAGTCTTCCCTCTGCACGCAGGCATCATTCCTTCCCTTTCTTCCAAGGGAAGGCTCAGGAATGCCTCCCCCGTCCCCCGTGACGTGCTGCCTGTAGAGACGTCTCCCGGTGTGCGCTTCCTGCTGTGTGTGTGCCTGCATGTGCCTGTATGGGGTGGCTGTTCCTGTGATCCCTGCACCGGGTCAGCCAGGGACCTTCTCCTCCTGCCAAGAGGATCGCTGCCCCGTGGCCCGTTCTCTCCGAGGCGCACCCAAGCGCCCTTCTCCCACCGGGCAACCCGCGTTTGTGCCTCCTTCAGGGCTCCTTCTTGCCACTCAGGTGCCCGTGGACCTGGCAACAGGGTGGCGGGGGTGCCCACAGGCAGAGATACATGCCCCTCCCCCCCACCAGGCATCTTTTGGACCAGGCCAGAAGCGTTTCCCAGGCCTCGGAAGGGAGCGAGCGAAACAGGGACTGGCCAGAGAGTGAAAACTTTACTGAAGGTCCCTCCAAGCATTACATTCCCTCGCCCACCCCCCATGCATGCACAGGCGGCTGGTTCCCGGGGGGTGGGGGGCGTTCCTGAGGCTTTGGCAGCCATGGAATTGCAGAGGGCAAGCACAGACGGACAATCCGCTGCCGGTCTCTTCCCTTCTTCTCCAGCGTCACAAGTTCTTTCGCACACAGAAAAGCAACTTAGATGCTGCTGCGCTGGGTGCCTTTTTTTGCCCCGCCTCCTCCCAGTTTGTATTCTGCAGCCAGCAGGAGAGGCCTTGGCAGGCCCTGGGGCCCCCTTGCCCCCCCTCCCCCACATCTGGCAAGAGCCAGGGGATGAAGCGCAGGCTGGCGCTTGTCCCGTTGGAGGGGTGGCATTGGGTTGTGTGAGTGAGCGGTGGGCCAGGGTGCCCGAGAGGCCGGCCGAGCAGCCGGAGGCTCAGGGTGGCTCAGGGGCCTTGGGAGAGGTGGAGGGAGACCTTTGGCCGTTCTCCAGGGTGGGCAAATGCCAGGGGGCTTCAGCTCCAGATTTTTCCTGGTAAAACCGATGATCCCGATCGGATGATTGGGCCCTCCTCGTGCCCCAGAGCGATGGGCCCCTTTCAGGCGTCCGAGATAAACCAGTAGAAAGAGCACCTTCTGGGGAAGCTGTTTCGGCTGCGGCCCTCTGAGTCCATGATTAGATCATCCAGCATCTTCACGAGCTGGAGATACAATTCTGAGACTGACTCAAACCTCCAGCCGCAATGCCTGCAGGACGGGAGTCCCGGACTGTGTTAAAGGTGGGGTGGATTCGCCAGTTATCCAAAAGAAGCTTCCTTCCATGGAATTTTACCTATTTTGCTTGCCATTTTTTGCTTTATATGCTTTTTCTTTTCTTTTCCATTTTTGTGCTCTTCCCCTTTGGAGGCAGTGAAAGTGGCCGGAGCACCCCAAGCATCTCTCTCTGCTCAGACAGCAAGTCTGCATCCTCCCTCTATCAGCAGGCACCCAAACATTTTCATATTCCAGGTAGGACCCATGACGCCGTTCCCACCTTCCCTCGGGGCCATCGGGGGCTCTCCAGTCCTGTGAGGCAGAATGAGCAAAAGATGGACATTGGCAGGACTAAGATAGGAAGGGAGGAAGGGAAGAAGAGGAAGGAAAGAAGAGAAGGAAGGGAAGAAGAGAAGGAAGGGAAGAAAAGGAAGGAAGGGAAGAAGAGAAGGAAGGAAGGGAAGAAGAGAAGGAAGGAAGGAAGAAAGGGAAGAAGAGAAGGAAGGAAGGAAAGAAGAGAAGGAAGGAAGGAAGGTAGGCCTAGGGGTTGTAGGGAAGGAAGGAAGGGAAGAAGAGAAGGAAGGGAGGGAAGAAGAGAAGGAAGGAAGAAAGGGAAGAAGAGAAGGAAGGAAAGAGAAGGAAGGAAGGGAAGAAGAGAAGGAAGGAAAGAAGAGAAGGAAGGAAAGAAGAGAAGGAAGGAAGGGAAGAAGAGAAGGAAGGAAAGAGAAGGAAGGAAGGGAAGAAGAGGAAGGTAGGCCTAGGGGTTGCAGGGAAGGAAAGAAGAGAAGGAAGGAAAGAAGAGATGGAAAGAAGGAAGGAAGGGAAGAGAAGGAAGGAAGGGAAGAAGAGAAGGAAGGAAGGAAGGAAGGAAGGAAGGAAGGAAGGAAGGAAGGAAGGCCTAGGGGTTGCAGGGAAGTCATCAGAGATTTGTCCTCTCGTCTGTTTTTGTTTGACTCATAACAGAGATTTTGGTAACCTGACTATTTTTGAAGAAAGAAACAGACAAAATTTGAGTACACATCACCAATTTCAGCTCAGACAATTTGAATGTAATCCTTCTAGGAATGAGGGAAACTTCTGGAGTCTAGTTTGAAAAATTGTCCTTCGTGATAAAAGACATGCCGATTAATCTGAGAAATCCGTGCTTTAATAGGAATACGTGTGAAGAGTTGTGAGCTTCACGTTGGCTTGGATCCCAATATTTTGCTCCCCGAATGAAGGGCCACGGGGCTCACAAGGACGTTGGTGCTTCCCTTGGGGGGAAAGCACCATTGTCCCCCAGTAAAATGCGGAGTCCAATTTAATGACCTTGCTTGAGACTTTTGGGAAACGGGGCGGGAGGGCTCCAAAACAGAGAAATCCTGTTTCCATTGCTTGTTTCTTTCTCCCCCCCCCCTTTTTTCCTTTTCTTTTCCTCAGAAACTGGAGTAAAAGATAACATCTATAGGAAACCCCCCATCTACCGACAGCATGGTACAGTCTGCTTTGCGCCCCTCCCCTTCCCCGCCCCCAGGGCATGGGGGTTGCTGCTTTCTGCTCCTGGGGTCAGTTCTGGGATGCCATGGGGGCACTTGGTCTACACACACACACACACACACACACACACACGGTGGCCCTCCGGCCTGCTTCCTAGGAAGGGTCTCCAGATTACACAGGGCCCCTTGATCCAGGCACCCCGTCTCATCTGGGCCCCCTGGAGAGCTGCCTGGGGATGCGGGGGCTTGGCTGCAGCCTCCCTTCCTGGACCACCACCACCCCGAGAAGGCTCCCCAGGCGGCCTGGCCCTCAAGTGCCCTTTAGGACCGCCTGGGAGCCTCCCGCTCTCGCAGCCCGCTGCCTGGCAGGGCTGCAGCTTGGAGGCCCAGCTGCAGCCCAGCTCTCCTGCCCCGCGAACAGGCTGCCCTCCCTTCGTGAGGGAAGACCTCCCCTGTGAAGGCGGCCTCCCAGCAGTGGCTGGCACCGTGGATGCGCCCGCTTATCCTTCCCCCTCAAGAGGGAGGGCCAGGGAGCCCGTGGGGAGCTGCCCTCTGCAGCCTGGAGGAGGCCTTGGGGGCTTCTCCCTCTTCAGGGGGGCGGGGGGGGGGGGGACACCGGCGGGGGCTCTTGCAGGGCTCTGGGATTTGGGGGGGCAAGAAGAGCGTCCTTGGTGCAGAATGAGT
Organism: Notechis scutatus; assembly: GCF_900518725.1. The sequence goes on along the minus strand of NW_020717227.1, from coordinate 71,308 downwards.
TTTCTCTTCCGTTCCCTTCTGGGAGGGGCTTAGGTGAGTCATTGAGGCAGCCGGAACTGGCGCCTCGGCTGGGACCAGGCGCTGGGCCTCCTAGTGGGCCCAAAGGGGGAAGAGGCCGCTCCCCTTGTTTCTTAACCAGACCCCGCAGGCACCCTGGATCCCACCCAGGACCCCTTGCAAGGGAAGCAGTTGCCATGCTGGCTGCTGCTTCCTCTTTTCAAGGGACCCCGGGAGGGCATCAAGAGGTCTTCTGCGTTCGGAAGACGTGGCGATGCATGTAGAGCTGGCTTCTTCAAAGAGTTTGTAGTTGCTCCGCAGCCTTCGGAGAATGCCTGAGTGTCCTTGTGCAGAGGGTTGCTTGTATAGGCCAGAGAACGTCTCATCAAAGGCCTTTGGCTTTGGCTGGGCGGCCCCTCAAGTGTTTTAAAGGGAGGGGGGAAGCGCCATTGGATTGCATGCTCGACAGGGCAACACCAAGAATGTTTTGTCTGCCGAGAATCGAAAGGCTCTGCTGCTGCTGCTGCTGCCTGGTGGCTCCCGGATGACCTTGCTGGCTTGTGATCCCCCCCCCCCCCCCCATTTCAGTTTCTGGGTCAAACTAGCTCTGAGCTGCTAGGTCAGATGGTGCCTGTCAAGGTGGAATTGGCCCTCCTCATTTGAGAGATGGACACTTATGGTTTTTGCTCTGTTCGGCCTAGAGAACCAATAAGCCACGGCTGCTTTGTAGTGCTTAGAAAGTGACCCTGCCAGCTTCATGGGACTCCACCGCCCTCCCTCCTCCAGGGCCAAATACCACCCATCCCCACAGGCACACGGAGGGCTCTCTCTCTCTCTCTCCCAGAGCATCGCGTGGCCGGAGGTCCAGCCCCGCCTTTGCTCCCCCCCCCCCCCCCCCCCCCCCCCCGCGGGGCGGCGGGCCCCCCCCCCCCTTCCCCCCCCCCCCCCCGTGCATTCAGAGCCTTGGAGTCCAGGTTTTATGCCCCAAGGCTCCAGCCCTCCCAACCCTCACGATCCCACCTAAACAGCCCTGCTTTGCAAGAGCCGGTGGGGTCCCCATGGCAGGCACTGCGGAGGGAGGCTGAGCGATGGAACCAGGCGGCAGAGTTGAGCTCCGGGGTGGCCCTCCATGGGAGCACGGCTGCCCCAAGGCGAGCCTGACTCATGCGGAGGGAGAGCGCGTCGGCCGCTGCCTGTGCCAGGGCTCCTCTGGCTGGAGAGCTGGGGGCCGAGGGGGCGGCCCTTCTGGCTCTCTCTCCCCTCCACCTGCTCCATGCAGGGGAGAGGGAGGTTGGGGCTGGGAGTAGGACGAGGAGCCCCGGAGCTGCCGAGAGTAGAGACGCCTCCCTCCCTCCCTGCATTGCTCCTTCGGGCCATCTCAACTCGCAGGCCATTGCCTCCCACCCGCAGGGGACCCAACCGGTGGTTTCGGCAGTGACCCCCCCCCCACCTACTCACCCCTTCCTGAATCCCTTTGCCCCCCTTCTGCATTTGGGGGCAGGGAGAGATTTAAAACCACAGCTTTTGTTTTTTACCTGGGGCCCTTTTCTTATTGTCCAGCCTCAAGGAAACCAGATGGCGACGACGGGAGTTCTGACCAAGACAGCAGGAAGGTAAATTCCGGTGACCTCCCGGGAGGCTCCCCAGTGGCAAAAGACAGCCCTGTTTTGCAGTCTGGTGCTGCGTGAAAGCAACGGAGCTTGTACTTGACTGTGGTTGTGTTCAAAGCTCGCCTAAAGGGGAGCCCGCTTTCCAAGCAGCCCTTCCTGAAGAAAGGCCCTTTGGGCCAAGGCACCACAGGCCGAGTGAGACAGATGGGGATGCCTGGAATCCGATGGGACGGTGCGTCTGTTCAGTCTCCAAAGCGATTAGAGTTTGGTCCTCCTAATTATCAGTCTGATCATGAATTAGGCCCAGACGCGACGCAGGTGGGTTGTTGCCTTTCATGCCTTCAAGTCAGTGTCTGTTCTTAGCAACTTTTTCCTGCAATTTTCTCCTCCAAAGTTTCAGCCACGGTTTGCCTGGGGCCAAGAGGGTGAGGCTGGCTTGGAGTCTGTCTGTCCCTCCGCTCCCCCGAGGCTTCAGGCCTTGACCCACCACACCAAACTGGCTCTCCCGGACCCCTTTAGCTAGCCGATCTGTTCCAGGCAGGTGAGGGCTGAGCTGTCCAGTGGGCAGTTCCCAGCTGGAGGGCTGCAGGCCCCTTTATGGAGCCCGAGGCTGGAAACCAGCCAGGGGACGCTTCCCACCACCAGCCCGGAAGTCCTGCGATGACATCCAGCCCACCCAGTCAGCCGAGGGGCATCATGGAGCCGAAGCCAAAGCAGACCCTTTAGTGCGAGGCCTCTGTCCGTGGAGCCTCAGATGGGCCCTTAATCTTTCTCCTCCAGGGCTCAGCCCAGCCCTTCACCCCTCTCCCGCTGGGCCCTGCCCCCCCTCTGGCAGGATGACCCCCTTGGCAGGGCTCCGGCTCCACCACGGGCCTCCTTTGCAACCCCCAAGTGGGGACACACCTGTCCGTGATAGCCTCATGCAAAGGATGCAGTCCATGTCCCAATGTCCTGGGGGCGATGAGGAAGGGGTAACGTGTCCTCCGCCCTCTTGTGGGTTCCTGGGGGGGGGTCCCTTCGCTTAGCCCCCTGGTGCCATCCCTGCTGCCCCCCCCCCCATCAGCCCCAAGGGGGAAGGGCGCTTTTTTCTCTGCAAACTCCCTCAACGAATGAGGCCGGCCTGGCCAGCGGTGGGGGGGGGCATCTGAAATTGAGGGCAGCCGCCCCCCCTCTCCCTTCTGATCAAAGGGGAACTGATGTCCCCCTTGGTAGAAACCGCTGGAAAAGGGGAGGAGAAACGCAGCTTCCCTGGTTCACCTAAAGAGCCGCCCAATCCCTGTGGGCCTCTGAGGAAGCGCGAGGCGTTGAGTGCTGGCGGTTGTTTCTCCTAGTTAAAGTCCAGCTGGCTGACTCTGAAGGGGGATGGGGACTTTCGGACAGACTCTCCTGATCTGGACACTCAGTCGCTGCCTCAGAGTCCTGGGACAGACCGGCAACTCCAGCGGCTGCAAGGCAACACCAACTGCGCCTACCTGCGTAAGTCCCCAGCTGCTGCTGCCAGGCCTGCCGTGGGGTTGGAAGCTGCCTGCCCTTCTGGGAGGTCCTGGCCAGGAGACCAGAAGAGCTCTTGCTCGCTCACCCGGCCCGGCCTGTGGGGCTACAGGGAGCGGCCCTTGCGCACCGGAAAGGGCTTCCCGCCCCCTTGGCCTTTAGTCGTCCTTGACTCACAGCCACAACTGCAGTCGGCATTTCCGCTGCTAAGCAGAGCGGCCAGAAAGTGGGACATCAGGTAGCTGCGTGGCTCAGCCCCCATCACCTGGGCCGCCCCTCTTCCCAGCTCTCCTTGTTGCTGGATTGGCAGCTGGACGCTTTCGCCACAAAGCAACAATGACCCAAACCCAAACTGTGGCATAACAACAGGGTAGCTTGTGCAGGTGGGAGAGTCGGCCTCCCTGGAGGCCCTTTGCTCTAAGGCCTCTTTGTTTCCTGCCGCTTCCCTAGCCGAGCGCGAGCTCCTCTGCTGCAGGAAGCAGCTGCCTTCATGAGACACTCTCTCCCCTTCCGTGTCTTTGCAGGATTCCCGTACTCCAAGTCGGCCTCTCTCCCCGACTACGGAAAGCAAGGGCTGCAGCACGTAGGTAGACGTGAAAGGCTGGGCCACTTCGGGATGCACCACCGACCGAGTCCCCGCAGCCCTTTTCTCGCACGGCCCATCCTCTGGCTCTTCTCCCCCCCCCCCCCCGCATTCTCTCCCTCCCCCAAAGTTTTCAGCAGCATGAGGAGGTTTTGCAAGCACCGCTTTGCTTTGCACCCCCTGCCCATCTCCCAGTTGGGAGTTGGGTGCGGGATCTCCCAGAAGAAGCTTGCCCTCCAGAAGGCCCCTCCCCAGCGTTCGGATTGTCCTTGATTTCATTCACCATCACAAAGGATTTTATTGTACGAGCCCCCCTTGAAGTAAGAGCTAAGCAGAGTTTCACTTGCGGATAGTCCCTGAGTTACGCCCCCATGTGGGGCCAGAGTGAATCCAAAGGGGTTCTCAGTTTTAAAAAGGCAGCCGGACTGATTTTTTTTGAGGGAAAAGAAGACTTCTGTATCCCAGCACTCCCTGTGTCTGTCGTGGAGCGAATTCTACCGTTAGTTAGCCGAGGACCAGCCCCCATGCCAGTCCCTAAAGGGGCTGGGTCCCTAACCGCCTCCAAAGGTGCTCGACAGGTGCTTGCCCTGGGATGCCCGCTGGGCGTGTGAACTTGCCTAGGAATTGACTCCCACGCAACCCCCCCCACCTCACACCCAGCCTTTCTTCCTCTCCTAGGCTGCAGGGGCCCCCCCGGATGACCAGGAGGCTGCTTGGGGAAAGAGAGGTACTGCCCAGCCCCCCCCAGGGAAGCGGGGTGGGTGGGAAATGGGGCTTCTCCTAACCGAATCTCTACCCCAACCCACCAATGAGGCTCCCCCAGCCACCTTCAGAACAGGCTCGGGGGGCTCGATCCGAACGGCCCTGCTTTGTGGGTCAGTCCAGGCTGGCCTCTGGCTCCGGACTAGCCCCCTCTCTGGCCAAACGGGCTGCCCCTCTCCCCCCCACCCCCCCCCCTCCCGCTGCCCCAGAAAGCCGCCCCCCCCCCCCCTTCCACCTCCCCTGGCGCCTGTGCTGCGGTGCCACCCTGGGGCCCCTTTCCCCGTCTCGCCCCGCCTGCCCTCTCGTAGTGTCCAGCCTTCCCCGCCAAAGTTTCTTAGCCCTGGGCACCTTGGGACCAGAAGGCAGCTGGTGTCCCTTGGCCTGGCTAATCTGGCCCGTCCCCGGAGGTCCTTGTGCACCTGCCCAGCCTGCCCGCTGTGGGGGGTCCTTGGCCTCCCTGCCCAGTGCAGGACCAGCCCTTGCTCTGTCCCTCCAGGGGGGCTGCGGCAGCTGTCCTGCCCCCAGACAAACAAGGAGAGACACCCCCCCCCTTTCCCCCTTTTTTGATGCCCCCCGAAGTGCCACTTCCCCGTGGGCTCCCTCTGTGCAATGGCGGTAAAGCCGGGAAGCCGCCCATGCTCCTCCCCCCCCCCCCCCAGAGGAAAACCTCTCCTAATGGAATCTGCCTGACTTGTTTTCTTTCTTTCTCTTTTGCAGAATACAAGGTAAGGGAAGCTATTTCAGGACATCCAGGCATGATGAAATCCAGGCTTCTCATGCAAAAGTGTGTCGCCTTCCTCCTTTACCCTGTGTAAAAACTGAGCAAGTATGGCCCCCTCTCTCAAAAGGGCCGCAGGGGCCCCGTTTTCCCAGGCGTCGGTCTTTCCCCTTTTCTCTCAGGTCTATCCGTACGAAGCCCTCATTGTCACCAACAGAATTCGAGTAAAGCTACCAAAGGATGTGGACAGAACCAGACTGGAGGTAAGGAAAGATGATGCAGCTACTCTGGCTTTCCGGTCTCATGCACAGAGGTGGATTTGTAGCTGTGCAGATGCAGATAGATCAATTCCACAAAACATCCGTAACAAAGTACATTTATTGGTACATCAGGTATCTTCATAACTCACATTTGTGACGAAGTTCTTCTATAATGACCAATCCTTTGTCCAATCAGCCTTGCAGGTAAAAGATGGTTATCTCCTAACCCATCTCGTAGCAGTAGAAAAAGCTGCTATCAATTCATGAGTCCAGGCAAGAATGGAGGGAAACCTCCCCCAACCCCTCGAGGGTCAATTTAGTGACCAATTGGTATTAGAGATGTGGCCACGTGACATGAACTACATTTCCCAGGATACCTTTAACTACATTTACCATGATGCATTCCCTTAAGGGCACAGCTCATAATTCCTAACTAACTATCCAATTCCCATAGACTGGCTGGGACAGCACACTGGCAATTAATTGCAACTATGAAGGAGCCCCCCTCACAGAAGCTCCAAGATTGGTTTTAGATTGATAGGTTTCGTTTTGGTTTTTTTCCACACTGGAACAACTGTGGAGGGCCAGATTAGAAAAGAGTCTTTTGCGTGATTTGAGAGCCTGCATGTGATCTAAAATCCTGGAAAAAGGATAACCACACATTTTGATGGCCTCTCCTGTTTAGTCATTTTAAACTTGCTAAAAAAGAAATTACAGCTGGAGAACTTTTTTACTAGGACTTCAAGACTCTATGCTTGTAAATGTTAATAATGGTGTAATTTCATATGCTGCGCAGTTACGGATGCTAATAGCCTTGAGCTCTGCACCTGTTGAGGTTCACTATTGCCTGTCAACAATTCGTTAATTTGAGGAACTGTGAAAACTGACTAAATGATTAAAATTCCAATGAACCTCAAACTCCATATTTTATAAATGTCTCTCTCCCTCCCTCCCTCCCTTCTTTCTTTCTCTCCTCTCTCTCTCTCTCTCTCTCACACACACACACAAGTAGACTAAGAAAGCAGAATGAAGCGCTCAACTTGCAACAGATGAATGAGATTTATCTGCAAGCTTAACCAAAAAAAGATGTATGGACTGTAGTGATATTAAATTCTATAAGGGACTTAGCCATGCCTATTTTTTAATTTATTTGTTGCAAAATGAAAAAAGAGAAATAGAAAAAGAAAGCAACAAAACCATAGTCCACTTAATAAGCATTCGGTGTAACTTTTGAAAGCACTAAACTTTGACCACAGAAAATACTGTTGATCGGACTTTCTGCTCCATCACGAGAAGGCGGGCCCTTCTTTTTAGCTGCTCTGTAAATCCACTGCTTGCAGTGGTGTCCCGTCCCCAGTTTCTAGTGCCCTGGGCATGGTGGGCTCAGTCCTGTGCGCTCCATGCAGGGGGCCGGGCATGGTGGGGCATCTCCTGCTCCCCTCTGCCCTGAGAGCGGAGGAGGAGGAGGAGGAGGAGGAGGGAGGTGAGGGGCAGAGCACTTCCAGAAGCTTCTTCCCTCACAGCACCCAGTGCCAGGCAGCTGCTACAGCTCCCCTGTTGCTGAAGGCGTGAATTGGTTCGGCTCCTGGCTTGAGCCTTCCAGAGGATGGAGGATGAGATTGGGGGAACCCATGAGTGTACATAATTCCAGTACATAATTCAAGAACGCACCCCCACCTTGAAGTTGTTACTAGAACCGTGTGACACTGTGTTGACGAACGTACCTAAATTAGACCCAACCGAGAGAGCCCCCGTGGGATGAAAAAGTCTCCCCTCCCCTTTTCAGGTTTCAACATTGTGAGTTTGCTAGGCAGAAACCTTCACGGGTGGTTTGCTCCAGCTTGTGTTTTTCTCTTAATTCTACAATTCTAGTTAAAATAGAGCGAGGGGTCCTTGCGCGTTAGGTGACAATCTCTCCAGGGAATGCTCTTCACTTGACTTGGAAAAATGTCCTTTGAGGGTGTGATGCTCCTGCAGATCAACTGGGAGGGCGGGAAGCCAGGAGGAAATGGGGGAAATTGCATTACAGCCAGTGAGGGGATGGACTAAAGTAAGTGTGTGTGTGTGTGTGTGTGTGTGTGTGTGTGCGCGCGCGCGCGCTTTCATATGGATGCTTCCCAGAGGCAGATTCAGATCAGTCCTCCTGTTTGTGAGCCAAGAACTTTCCCTCCCTCCCTCCCTCCCTCCCTCCCTTCCACCTACCCCAGAGTGGCCCACTTCTATCCACCGTTTCCTCCAGAGCTCTTGGGGTGGGGGGGAACCTTCCCAGTGCCCCCCCCCCCCCCGCCTAAGAAAGCCTCCTTAACCGGATGTGCCATTGTTGCTCTGTAAAGAAAAGTGGATTGATCCACAACTTCTGCCCCTCTTGGTTCCTGGTCTGCTGCTCAGGGTGGGGTTCCGCCTCTCTCTGACGCCCTCGCCATGTGCCATGTTCCCTCTCTTCCAGCACCACCTGTCCCCCGAGGAGTTCCAGGAGGTCTTCAAAATGAGCATGGAGCAGTTTGAACGGCTTGCACTTTGGAAACGCAACGAGCTGAAGAAAAAGTCTTTGCTTTTCTAGCCTTCCCAAAACGAAGAGGCAACGTGCTTGACAGTCAGCCAGCTCCGTCCTTTCTTCCTCCTACCACCTGTGTCCACCTGCCGCTTGACCTCCTGTCGCTTCACTGTATTTGGGCAGAAGAATAGACCCCACGGGAGGTCTGGGGCCCTCTCACCCCACCCCCACCCCCGCCAGGTCATGAAAGGGTGTGACCCGTCTCGCTTCCACTTCCTCGCTTTATCCATTGCTTGTCGCAAAGGCAGAACCAGGCCCGGAAACCTCAGATAGGAAAGGAACCGCAGTCATTCCAACCAAAGCCAAATGCTCAGCTACTGTTTGGCCTCTACATTTTTGGCCTTGAATACAAAGTCAGAGTGGACGAAAGGGGAGGGGGGGGGACTTCCCCCAGGAGCAAAATAAAAGAAAGCCAGTTTGAAAAAGGTCAAAGAAAAGCATGTCAGAAGCTCACATGGGCAATGGTTGTGTATGGCACCTTTTTAGAAATAAAATGAGAGCAAACCTACCCTGTAACGTGTTGAGATCTAATTTTCTCACATGCCAACTGGCAATTCAGACGCCAAGTCCTGAAGGATGAAAAATAGTTATAAAACCTTTTTATTTTTTATTACAACTAGAGCGTAACCTAAGCGTGTCCAGTTTGGCAAAGTACAATTCATCTTAGCTGATGGAACTTTATTTAAAACATGTGAAATGTTTACATTTGTGGAACGAGATTCTCCTCAATTTCAATTCTAGGGATTATTTAGAAATTCTGTATTTACAAAAAAATAGTGCATTCTACTGTGGAAAAAGCCACCTCGCGACTGTGCAATCCTGGCTGTGTCCTATTTTCCTCCACCATTTCACACCCACCTACCTAAAACGTGTAACCTTCCGATGCACCTGTTGGCATCGTCATTAAACGATGCCTTGTTTCTTCATTGACCGCTCTCCGGGGCCGCCTTCCCCTCGCCTTCTGGTGGCTCTGGGCAGCAAAAGGAGCCCCCCACTCAGTCCCAAGATTCCCTCCACCCACCCACCCGGGAGCCTCGCCGGACGGCTGCTTCAGAGCCTCCGTCTCCCCGCAGGGGGAACTTGTGCCTGGCAGGGTCGGGGGTGGCGGGTCGAGGGTGAGGGCATTCCTCATTTCCAGGGTCCTTCCAGCTGGGCGACCTTGGGCCACCCTCCCCCCCCCTCAGCCCAACCCACCTCACAGGGCTGCGGTTGTGGGGAGCATCGCAAGAGGGAGGGAGGAGCATTGGCTGCGTTTGCCACCTTGAGTTATTTGCCCCAGTAATCAAGAGGTAAAACTTAAGTGCAATGAAAGTGGTGCCAATGCAGCCCAGCTGACCTGGCTAATCCCACTGCTGCGTGGAGGCCAGTTGGAAAGGCTCCTTCTCCTCCTTGTGAGCCACTGGAGGAGAATTTATTCTGGCCAAGGAAGGGGGAAACTGGGACTGCACCCCCTGCCCCTCCATGGGGCAAACTCCCCCCCCCCTTCGTGGCTGGGCTGCCTTCACCCCCATTTCTCTGCCCTTCCCTTGGGGGAGAGGGGGGCTGTAGGGACAAAAGCAGCGTCAGGATTGTCTCGGGGGACCAGCAGGGAGGGCAGACTGTGAAACATCGCCCCCCCCAAAGCCCAGAGGCGGCCGCAGGAAGGTAGCCAGAGCTCCAGCCCTGCCGGGGGAGACGTTGTGCCGCATTCTCTGTTGTTGCAGGAAATTACGAGACTCAGACCTTGGAATCCAGAAATAAGTTGGTTTTATTTTGCGCAAACAGGTTCAGAGTATTTTAGCGAGAGTCACTTCTGAACAACTTTCTTATTGAACAGCACATGCCTATATGCTTCTTCAGAAGGGGCAAAACACATCAGGTATTCCTTGGTTACTTGAAACACAGCTTTCCCCATCCCCTGTTGCTAGGCTAGGATGGCTGGATGTCACAAACCCATCTTGCTAAACTCCCTAGCTTGTGGTTTTGTTACAAGCGAGACAAGGTATCTTGGCAAATATGACTTTTGTGACTGATAGATGATCCTTGTGGCTTGGCATTTCACACTTCCTTGTTCTTTCTCTTGCTGAGGCCACATATTTCACTATCTATAAAACTTGTGTCATTATTTCTCTAAAATTAATATATTTTTATGTCCTGCCTTACTGTGACGGTGAAGACGGAGCCCAGCTGGATCCTTGGAAGGATGGACAGTAGCTGGCAGGGTCTCAGGGACCGAGAACCAGGGGCCCTCAAACCCTTCGCCTGCCTGCCTGCCTCTCGGGGAGGACTCGGACCCAGCTGGGAGGGCTGAATCAACATGGCCCGGAAGCTCAGAAGGGCCTTCCGTGAAATCAGAGGAGGTTAAAATCCAGAGAGCGGGTGGCCTGAAAGGCACCGGAGGAGGCTCAGTGCACCTGATTGGAAAACAACCGTTGGAAGATGGAGATTCAACGTTTGTCACAAAGGAACAAGTCTGCTTGGTGACCTGGGTCCCTCTGTGGTATGGAGCTGGGGGGGTCTCATCTGGGGGGGGGGCTGGAAACGGCCCACCTGACTCTGTGCAGATCCAGAGGGAGATGGGAACCCAGCGCCCCCTCCCCAGCCTTTCCTCCCAGGGGGTTTCGTGGGAGGGGGAAATGCTTGCAAAGAAGGTTCTGCTGAGGAGGTAAAACATGCTCAAGGCCAGCAAATGCAGGGTTTTATTTTCGCTTTCGCTCTGAGTTCTTTCGAAACCTCCTTTTTTCATCAAGCAGGTGCGATTCTTGTCACTTTGGGAGAGGTTGCTCTAGAGGGAGCATGAAAGCCCAGTTGCTGTGTGAAAGGAAGGCCTGGAGATGCAGCTGCCCAAATGCGGATGAACTCTCAGAAGTTGAGGGAGTGAACATCCTGGCCCTTCCCCCAAGAGAAAACGTCTTAGGAGGCCAATATACTGTAGGAGTGAAAAAGACCACAAGTACATCGGAGACAAAGTGGAAATGAGGCCGTCCTGGATGGATGGGAGGCCAATCCTGCATTGGAGGGGGGCTCCGGTATTCACCCCCATTTAAATCATGAGCCTCCAGCCAGGTCGTTCAGAGCTTGAAGATGATTTATTAGGAGCGAACATGCCGGTGCTTCCTGGGTGTAGCCGACTCTGAGACACGTAATTCATTGTCACCCTTGACCCTGGTTCCCCCCCCCCCCCGGGTGTATCATAATTCATATTCTCCAATGGGACACCTCCATATCCCAGAGTCAATCCCATATCAATCAGTGTGCTGTCCCAGCCAGTCTATGGGAATTGGATAGTTACTTGGGAATTATGAGCTGTCCCCTTAAGGGAATGCATCATGGGAAATGTAATTAAAGGTATCCTGGGAAATGTAGTCCATGTCATGTGACCATATCTGTCATCCTGACCCTCGGGGTTGGGGTAGGTTTTCCTTACTCTTGGCTGAACTCATGGACTCGTGGTAACTCTTCTACTTCTATGGCTACAACATGGGGGGAAAAGGAGAGAAGATAAATCATCTTTTTACCTACAAGACAGATATACAAAGGATTGGTCATTAAAGAACTTCGTCACAAATGTGAGTTATGAGGATACCTGATGACCCAATAGAAGTACTTCATTACGGATGTTTTGTGGAGTTATCTGTCTGCATCTGTACAGGATACAGAATAGTAAAAAAATGATTTATATCAGGCTCTCCAGTTAGAATTTTGCACGGCAGAAACTTCAGTTCCTAGGAATGATCTATGAAAGCATTTAAGGAATGCACTACTTCCCCTCCCCTCCCTTTCTGCTGGCAACTCTTAAAAGGCCAGAGAAATATTGGATGAGTTGACAAGCCTTTTACCATAATCAACAAGGTTCCTTTTCCACCTGAGATTCTTCCAAGCTGAAACGCCAGAGAAACTGAAGGTCTTTGTGGAGAACCAGAATCAGCGCCAAATGCTTCAGAGCCTCCTTTCCGTCCTCCAGCATTCCCTCACATGGACTGGCAGGGTTCCCTGGGTCTTGGCTGGCACACACGGGGTCATATTCTGCTTGGGGCCCTCGGGTTGAGTTGCATTGTCTGAGTCTGGCATTTAGGAATCCATGCATCTCCCTGCCCCCCCCCCATCCTTTCTAAAGGGTGCAAAGCCGTGGCCTCTTCTTTCTCTTCTCGTGGCCGACCTCCCCCCCCCCCCCCCCCCCCCCCCCCGGGGCCCCCACGCCCCCCCCCCCTCTCTCCCCCCCCGCCCCCCCCCCCCCCCCCCCCCCCCGCGCCTGCTGGGGCTGTTCGGAGCAGACCAGGGGAAAAGGAGGCGGGAGGGGTCATTGGCACGGATGGAGGGAGGGGCACAGACCTGCTGGGAGTGGGGGGCTCTGGCGAAGGGGGGGCTCCTACCCTGAGTGGGGCCATATTAACCTGGACAGGTGTTAACCAGCAGTGTAAAGCCTGGGCCTTCCAAAAAATACACTGGTTACAGGTGCAGGAGAGAGGGTAAAGTTAGATGTGGGTCAATAAAGACAGAGAGAGAGAGAGGCCCATGTCCATAGCCAGCCAAAAGTTTCATTTTATTTTATTTTGTTTTGTTTTAAAAATGACACATTCAGAATAACATTTATATCTTCACCACACAAGCCAAAACTTACAAATATATTTCGAATGTGGAATATTTTGCACTCCCACAATGTCTCTGTTGGAAGAGAGGAGATAAATGAACGTTCAATGAGCTAAATCAGGATTTTAAAAAAAGAATTTCAGAAAAACAAGGCAGAGTGGAGATGAGGTACAGGTTTTTGAAGGAAGGTGGGGTGGAGGACAGTTGAGAATGCAAACTATTCCAAGCTTAGACAGGTAGCCAAGCCAGGCTCCAGAAATGAGGAGCCCCCCCCCCCCCGCCCAGCGCTCCCTTTGGCCAGCTTCCAGTTAAAACACATCCAGGAAGACGACCACAACTTCTGCGCAGGACCCTTCTAGCCTCCCTCTTGCATCCTCCACACAGAGAGCAATTGGGCTGGGCAAGGTGGGCCCTTCTCTGGCCAGGAGAAGAGGCTGGGTCCCCACAGGGTCTTGCGGGGCAGGGGGGCCAAGGGGGGTCCGTTCACTCCACCGAGGGAAGCTTGCAGCCCTGGGGGCTCCCAGGACTTTGTCCCCTGGACATAGGAAGAGCAACCAGCAAAGTCTCTTTGCGTGATATAAATATAGACCGTAAAGCCAGACACAACTATTCACACTCTTTCCAATAAATAAATAGATTAGGAGAAGAAAAAAAAACCCTATAGTTTTCTTCTTTTATTTAGTAGCTTTGGTCTCAAGTTCCTTCATCGGAAGTCTTAGCTGCCTATTCGTCATCCTCAAAATTTCTTTTGATTTCATCGAACCACCAAAGATTGCAAAAATACCCTTAAGCAAATAACGTCTGATTTTTTTTTTCATGTAATCATACCATAAAGGAGGAAATTAAACCCGTCACCAGAATCAGTGGGTCCACAGCATCTGAGGGATTAAAAATACTCTATTGCCTCCTTTACAAGACAAATGGCTTCCCTGGGGATGTCTGGGGGGGGGAGGTCAAGGTGGCAGCTGCAGCTGCACCACTAAAGCTTTGCCCCTTTAGGATGCCCTCTGGAGGTCCCAGAAAGCAGCCTCAGCCTCCGCCGTCCCTCGGGCCCCACCCAGGAGTCCTCCAGATGTCCCAAGTGAGGTTTCCAGAGGGCCAGCTCCCTCCCTGGCATCAGAGCCCACTGAAGGAGGCACTTATGGGAGGGGTGCAGACCCCAAGGCTCCTCCCCCTCCTCACCCCCCCACCCTCACCCTCCTGGGGTCCTCCCTGGGGAGAAGAGCAGGGGTCTCCAGCAGCCTGACTCCGCCTGTGTTCCTCACGCGATGCCTTCCACTCTCCCCCCCTTTGAGCAACCCTCAGGGCCTGCTTCTTCTAAGCCTCACCAATCGGAGGGTCTCCGGGCTCATCCCCCACCCCCCTGGGTCTCTCTGGGGTCCCACCACCCATCACCGGGTTTCTTTCTTTAAAAAGAAAAAAGTCATCTTATGCTTATTTCTAGTCCTCCGACTCAGAGGAGTGGAGTATTGCATAAAAATAAATATTTCCAAGCAAAGTGATACAAGGAATAAATTAAGTCTAGTAAACAAATAGTAGGTCTGATCTGACTTTTCCCAAACTTGGAACACCCCCGCCCTCATTTGACGGAGGGGAAGAGCAAAACTCCCCCTCACCTTTAGGTAAATTCCAGTGTGTTGCACTTCTTCACCCTGTAGAAAACACTGCAAAACATCGGGAGGAAGGAAGGGAGGGTCAACTCACGGACAGACAAGGAACCGGCCTCGGAGGCAGGAACAGCCAGCCACAAAAATGGCTCAGCCTCCACGTCACGTAACAAGCGATTCAAGGAGCCCTCGGGGCCATTCCTCCATCCTCCAGAGGAGGTCTGGTGGCAGGAAGAAGCGCTGCCTTTCTCTTGTCCTAGTGGAGCCCCGAAGCCACGGCAAGGACCGGAAGTCACAGGGGACACATGAAGAAACAGCAACAGGCACAAAGGGGTGGGGGGGGCTCCTTTGGGAGACAAGCAAGGATGGGGGGGCAGGGGAATTAGGCATCTTCCTTAGGCTGAATGCTAGTTAATTCCACCGCTGAGCTCTTGTTGCCAGTGGCTGGAGCAAAACCATTCACGGTTTGCCTCTCAAACCCACTGGAGATGTCTTCAAAAGTCCTGCCTTTTGTCTCAGGGACTTTGAAGAAGGTGAAGAAAAAGAAGAAAACAAGGAAGGCAACGAAGATCAGGAAAACGTAAGGCCCCAACAATTTCTGCAAGGAAGAGAAGGAAAACGTTATCTTTGCTCTGAGACGATGGAAGTTCAAGCGTACAGCAGCTCTGGCCTGCAAGGAGCCCAGCCAAGTCCTTCAGTCAACAGCCCATTTCCTCCCCTATCAAACTGAACCATCCCTTCCATCGTATCCCCTCTCATATGGCCAGACTAGATGGATGGCAGGCCATCAGAAGGAACACCTCGTTCTCAGGGTCACCCGAGGTCATCCCAGGAGCAGGAGTCCCAAGGATAAGGACCTTCCATGGCTTGGTTCTTCATGAGGAGCAGGAGCCTTGCTAAAAGTGAACGTTGACGCAACCCCTCTTCTACTTGGGTGTCAACTGAGCCATGGACTGCAGGGAAGCCCACCCTTCCTGTTCTCCCTCTCAACAGCCCTTCTGACAACAGCAGCAGCCGGCAGTTCTTGGCCCCTTGTCAGGGCTTGTGTTTTCCTCCTCCTCCTTCCCACCTGTGGAGATATTTTTGACGGCCAACCTCAGGGGAAAGGAGCCGACTTCACTGTGTTCACAACTAAGCCCACAGAGAAGGTCCAAGGTGGGGTCCTTACCTCTGCATAGGGAAAGAGCATGCCCACCAGGAAGTTGGAGGCCCAGTTGCAGAACCCAGCCACGGCCACAGCTGCAGGACGAGGGCCCTGGCTGAAGAGTTCAGACACAATGAACCACGGGATCGGTCCAGGTCCAATTTCAAAGAGAGCCACAAAGGCAAAAGTGCCAAAAATACTGATGTAGCTGATCCAAGGCAGTATGTTCTGCAAGAACAGAGGTGTAGAGTTAACCCCTTGTGATCCCAGGGAGGCTACAAGTTTTAGCATCTGCTCACCTGGGAATCAATCAACCAGGAACCTTTCTTGGGTCAGATAGTCCAAGCAGAGACTGCACAACTCCAGATTTCCTTGGAGGGCAGAGATAAGCAGCTCCCAGCTCATTCTTATTTCGGGCCTTGTTTGGCCAGCAAAATATTTTAGTCAAGGAGATGCCTAAAACTGGAAAAGTACCTGGAGAAATCTCTCACACCTTCTCCACTTTCTATCTTTCCAAACAACTTTATGCCGGGTTGGTGGCGCTCTTGTGTTGCATCCGTTTTGTTGCAATCTCGTTGGCCACTTCACCATTGGGATATATGGGAGTGTGTGTGTGTGTGTGTGTGTGTGTGTGTAATTCATGACCTTGGTTTTGATTCCTGCGCTCCCAAACCGAGTGGGAGGAAGACTTTATCAAGGACTCCCTGTCCTCCCATGAACCACGGAGAAGAGAGGCTCTTATCTCCCAGAGGCAGCTTTGCAAATGGCCTTGACTCTCTTATGTCTACGCTAGATTGGGCTACCTGTGATTGCCAGGAAACTGGATGAGGGGTTCCAGGCATGGTGGTGGGGGAGGGGGAGGCGGGACCCCTAGGAGAGGCCACTCCAGGCAGGAAACAGCCATTCTGCCTCTTCGGGGGTGGAGCTTCAGTCCAATTTGGGAGGGTGAGGGGACCACCACGGAGCGGAAACGCTGCTGCCTACCTTCAGGGCCAGGGCCACAGTCATGATGGTCGCGCAGACAGCCATGCCCCCTAAGCCAACCAGGTGAAGGGTCCGACGCCCCGCCCGCTCCACAAGGAAGAGCTGCAGAAGAGGAAGAGGAGGCCGAGGGTTGCCGAGGGCAGCAGCAGACCTCCCTGCCACAGAGAGGGACAGGGAATGGTCCCCAAAACTCTCCTTCAGGGGATGGTCAAGTGGGATCCTGTGGCTGAGACCACCACCCTTGACTTATTTTACAGCACCCCCCGGAATCCCCTCTCAGTAGAGATCCAGTGGGGCGCCACACTTTAAAGGCAACACTCACGTGGACCTCCAGGGCTCATCCAATGGGCACCAGAGGGTGGAATGTCCACCACTCCAGGTCGACCTCTCGGTCGCACTTGAGTCATCTAGGCCCCGTTTTTCCTTGAGCGTCATGGCTCCCCACCATCCGCCCAAAGCTGATCCCCCCCCCCACGGTTTTTCCTGCAAGTCCATCCCGATTTCCAGGAGGGTCTCCCACCTCAGGCCCTCCACCCACCCACCCAACGCAGGGACCTCCCATCCACTGCCACCACCTACCGACACCACAGTGAAGACGGTATTGACCACGCCGGCCCCGATGGTGGCATAAACGGGTTGCTTCACTCCGGCATCTTTGAAGATCCCAGTGGAATAGTAGAACACCTGGAAAGGGGCCGAGAGGGGACAGCGGCACTTAGAACGGGGGGACCATTGGGGACTCTCCTAGCACAGCATCCGCCAGGAGGGCAGGGGAGGAAGGGAGGCGGGCCCTCTTGCACCTCCTCGGTGAGCGCAATCTCTTTAAAACCGGAAAGACGAAGCCAAGCAAAAGCGCCCCGAGGGGCACCCAGAGGAAGCTCCCATGGCGTCACTGCGCCACTGACCCCACAGCCCCTCTTGATCCCTGCAGCAGAGGGTTGGCTTCCACTGAATGGCTGCAATGGGCATCCTGCCTTTTGGGTGCCCCTCTGACGGCTGCTCTCCTGCCTGGCTGCTCTCCTGCCTGCCGGTGGACCCAGCTCCCCTCCCTTCCGCCAGAGATGTGGCTTCCCTCCATCCCCACATGGAGACGGCCGGCCCTTGGAGGAGCCACCCACCGCGTTAATGCCTGAGAGCTGCTGCGAGAGTTGCAAGGCGATGGCGATGAGGATGGCCTGGCGGTAGCTGGGGGAGCGGAAGAGTTCTGGGATGGTGACTTTCTTCTCCTGGGACATCTTGGCGCTTTCCTCTTTCATCTCCTTGATGTCGCTGGACACATCCTGGATGCCACGGAGGCTCTGGAGCACTGAGGGGAGAAGGACACGGGCCGAGTCAGCCCTGTGGCCGCCTCACTCTGGCAGGAGAGCTCCTGTTGGCTTTGTGCCCAAAGGATTCTTCCTGGTGGAGCTCCTCCTCCTGCCCAGGCAAGGCAGCAAAGAGAGAAGCCGAAGAGAGATGACGGACGGCTGCGAGTCCACCTGCCTTGGCCGGGAAGGAGAGGCCTCTGTGCACAGATGGGCTTTTGTGCTGTGCTACCTTCCAGCAGGCCAGAATCTGATCCGCAGAACAAACGGAGAATTGTGCCTGCTGGTTCAGAAGAGGGTCTCACAGAGAGGCCTCCTGTCCAGGATCCGGAGGGAGCGGCTGGAGCAGCCATGAACTCTGTGAGGACTTGGCGGCCTTTCTTTCTTTCAACAGGGAGGGAAGGAGATGCAGGCTCCGAAGTCCGCTGGGCCCTTCCCAGGAACCCTCTTTCCCAGCAGGGATTGCTTCCCCAAAGCCTCCCTTTTTACCGATCCTTCCATTTACGGCTAAAACGCTTTTGGGGTTAACAGCTGCCTGGCAAGACGTTTTGCTAAAACGGGTGCCTGCAGACGCGATACCTTTGGTGGCCTTCTCCTCTTCCATTTTGTTGATCAGCAGGAAACGGGGGCTCTCGGGGCAGAAGGGGAGGGTCGCCAGCTGCAGGAGGGCTGGGATGATGGTGAGCCCCAGCAAGACCGGCCAGAGCCTTTCTGTCCCCAGGATGACATCCAGGCCAAAGACCTGGGGGGGGGCAAGAAAAGAGAGGTGCGAGGGTCAGGCCCCCTCCTCAAAAACCGAAGTGCCAGGAGGGAGCCAGTCAGCCGGGCTTGAGGATTTCCTCCCAGCCTCTTCAGGGCTTCTTCCTGGGGGCTGCTGACCCTCAGGGGCTCCATGGCCTTCCTCGACCCGGAGTGGACCCAGAAGGTCCAAGGGAAGCCCCCCCCCAGCCCCAAATCCCATGGCTCAGATTGAGCTGAGGAATCCTCTCCTCACGGAGCACTGATCTCTTCCCCAGGTATCTGCCCCCCCGGCTGACAAGGGCTCGCTCACCTGGGCCACCAAGATGCCCACCACGATGCCAAGCTGGTTCAGGGTACCAAAAGCCCCCCGCAAGGAAGTTGGGGAAACTTCGCTGATGTACAAGGGCACCAGGCCGGTGCAGAGGCCACAGAAGACCCCAATGATGAAGCGCCCGAGGATCAGCATCTCCATTGCCGAGGCCAGCTTGGAGAAGCCCATCAGGAGGCCAGCCACAATGGCCAGAATGTTCACCAGCAGCATGGAGTTTCGCCTGGGGAGGGAGGGGGAGGTCCAGAGAGAGAGAGAATTGAAAGAAGCCTTAGAAAAGGGCCGAGAGGAGGGGGGACAGAGGGAGCTCTCTGGGGCTCCAGCATAGCCTTCACCGGCCGCTTCTCAGGGCTTCACTCTCCTCCAATCTCTGGGCCAGCGATGCTCTGCCGTTCGTGGCAAGGAGGCACCTGGCATTAGCGCCTGGTGCTGGAGGCCCTGGCCCTGTAGAGATGGCCCCCGCGGGGAACCACGCACAGGCCCAGGAGCTTAATCTCAAGGGCCCCTTTGGACTGGGGGCCCCTCGCCCGCTTTCCCTCTCACGCCCCTCCTGTGCCATTCTTCACTCACCTGCCAAACCGGTTGACCAAAAACCCAACACAGAAAGAGCCAATCATCCCTCCAATTGAGAAAATGGCCACCGAAAGGGACCACAGAGCGGTCAGGAGGCTCTCGGAGATGAAGTGTCCAGTCCGCTCTAGCGACGTGTTGTTGAAAAAGCCCTTGATGATCTGCAAGGACAGGAAGGGAAGTTCAGAGTTTCTGAACCAGAAAAAGACAGCAAAACGTGGGGAAGTCGAGGACCAGGACAGCCAGGAGAAGAAGGGAGCCAACCCACCCACCAACCCAGGAGGCCTCACAGGGCAGACGTTCAAAAGGTCTGAGCCACTGCCCCCCCCCCCCCCCGCGGGCCCCCCGCGGAGGCGGGCCAACGGCCCGGCCCCCCCCCCCCCCCCCCCCCCCGAGGGCCTCCTGCAGAGGAGGGGCTTCTGCCCAAGCCAAGGCCCCCCACCTGAAGAAAAGCCTGCCAATGGGGAGGCTGCCCATTATTAGCCCTGGGGCTGTATTGCCACAACTTGACCCAGAAGGTGTTGGGCTGCTGGCCACCCTACGTTCACAACCCTCCTCCTCCTCCAAAGAGCAAGGCCACATCAGGGGCGAATGATGGTGGCCCGGAGACACCGAGGAGCATTCGAATAGAAGCATTCCTTGCCAATACAACGTCCTCCAATACTTGGACTGAACCAGCACACTGGCTGGGGATATTTTTTGGCTAAGTTGGGACCAAATTGTCTCTCCCAAAGTATCTAGCAGGATCACATTTTCAAGAAGCTCTTTGTGCTCCTCATTCCATTATATGAATGGCTTCTCAATCTGGTTAAACTGAACAACAACAAAATCAGAGCCATCCTTTGTGCGGCTTTGAGAAAAACCTCCAAAAGGATCCTTTTTGGAGACGAGCAGGCCTCAAAGAAACGGCCATCAAAGTGTAGATGTTCCCAGGATTAAATAAATATGGGCAAGCAGAAGACAACAATCAAGGCATCCAAGATTTGAAAAACCAGAACATTCCTTGAGTAGATTCTGCAAGGCCGGTTTTTCCCCCTCAATCCTCATGAAAAACGGCTTTGACTCTCGTGTTACAAGTGTGCTTGCATTTTCATCAGGCAACAGGGGAAGATCAAATGCTTCTCTGATACCCACCAGGTCTGTTCCATGAAACACGGGCTGGTAGATCTAAGAAGCCACGTTTTAATTACTGGTTACTCTTTTAAATGTGCCCCCACGGTCTCAAGTGGTTAACAGGGATGTAAAAACCTTCCTTCCTAAAAGGGGCATTGGGGCTTTGTTAAAACGGGGGGTGGGGGTGGGAGAAGCCCCTCTGCTGCCACCAGCAGCTCCCTTCCCACTCTGGGCTGCAGGGGGCAGCCGGGCAAGGGATCCTCTGCGTGGACACCAGGGGGCAGCAGGAGACAGAGCTCAGAGACTGGCCGGCAGGGGGGAACCAGGAGAGGGGCCTGTCTAGCCGTTATCCTGCCTCCCCCTCCCCTCCATCATGAGCATAGATGGCAGGATGCGGCGCATGAGTCATCCTCAGGGGGAGCGAAACCCACGCATTTCCTCCTCCTCCTCTCGCACCACATCTTGCCCTCCCCATTAAGTGGCCTAATTGAGAGACAAACTATTTCGGAATTCCCTGAGTCATTTTCCTCCCCATTGGGAAAGGAGGCTGGCTGGAGGAAGGGGCTGGGGAGATTTCAGCCGGACATCTCTGCCACCGTCACACATCCTTGGTCCTCCTGCCCCCCTTCTGTGACTCAGCCAATGCCTCCTCCTCTCCTGCTCCTCCCCTCCGCAGGCCCCCAAGGAGGATTCACGGCTGGGCCCGGCCTGGCCATGCTGGGAGGGAACGCCCAGCCCCTCTGCCTGGCATGGTGCCCTCCTTCCTGGGAGAGTCCTTGGGAGGCAGGTGGGTGGGCGGGTGGGAGAAGGGTTTGCAAAGATGCCTCAGCCCACAGACCCTCCTAGCTTGTCAGAGACTTAAAGGAGAGGAAGGGGAGGAGAATATTTTCAGCTTTGCAAGGTTCCTTACAATAAAAGGCCTCCTTACAATAAAAACCGGACTGCCTTTCGTGCCCGGACTGCCTCGCGGGGCTAGTGGGGGGGGGTGTCTTTCCAAAGACCTAGAATCCAAGAAATCCACTGAATCTCAAGCTGAAGATTCTCCACTCCCCACTTATGCTGCTCCTGCGTCTCCGTTGGGGGTGTGTGTGTGTGGGGGGGTCTTGTTCTTCAGTTCCAGATCCTGAGTAAAGGGGATTATTTACCAAAGAAAAATGGAGCTAGAGTGACCCTAATTAAAAATGCTCAACCATGTCCAAAAACGTTGTGACTTGGCCAAGTCCTGCAGAAGGGAGGGTGAATCTCCTAACGCAAAGAGGCAGCTCTTCCACACAGCCAGCAGCCCCTGAGACCACCTGAAGGGGGCTCCTGGCCTTGGCTCTTCCCTTTAGGCAGGGGAGGGTCAGCGGCTGAGACAACCCCAAGATCCCCCCAGGAGCCCTGGAGGGGGGGGGCTCTACCCCCAACCACGGTGACCCTCTGCAGAAACAACCAACCCCCAGCAGCACCAGGCTTCATTCCGAGGCCTGGAGCCAGGAGATGGAGATGGGGGGGGCTACACCTCCCCCATTCCCCACTCTCAAGGCCTCCTCGGCTGCCGCTCTCTCGCTGGTCCTTCCCTGGTCCTTCCCGAAGTGAGGGGGGGGAGGCCAGCTGTTGAGAAACAGCGGCCAGAGCCAGACCCTGCCCGGGTGGGCGGCAGTTGCCAGGAAGGCCGGCCCTTCCACAGAAAGGGCCCTCCGTGGGGAGAGGAGCCCAGCTGTTCGGGAGGCCTCTGACTCAGCCCAGAAGTTGAGCCATTTGGCTCTCAGGGCTGGGAAGGGAAATGCTGGACTGGCCTCCCTCCTGCCGCCACTTCTCTGAGCCGGCCTCCATGGGTGGCAACCCCCCCCCAAGAGGCTCCTCTGGCTCCCACAAAAGCAGGAGAGGCTCCTCCGTCTCCCCTTTTCTGAAAGGCCTCAGAGCAGAGAGGAGCTCTTCCCGCTCTCGCCTGGCCACGAGATCCCTTCCCTCTCCTCAGTCTGAGAGACCAGGTTCTCATCCCTGGGACCTCCCCCCCACCAAGGCCACAAGGCCCCCCTTCTGCCTCTGGGCCGGCCCCCATTCCTCCCCCCCTTTGCTGCTCCAGCAGATTCTCCGG
>NW_020717227.1:0-48793 GCF_900518725.1 Notechis scutatus | reverse complement strand
CCCAGGCCTCGTCCCCCCCCCCCGCCTTACCTCCTCAGGGGCATTGATGACCCCCGTGTTGTACCCGAACTGGAGGGATCCGATGGCTGCCACAGACACAGCAGCGAGGAGGGAGCAGGTGATCTTCTAGAAAGACAGCAGGGTTACGGTTCACGTTTCCCGCCCCCCCCCCCCCCCGCAAAGCGCCTCATGGCAGCTCCTCCTCCTCCGTCAGATCCTTCAAAGCCCATTTTCTCATCCTTCATTAGAGGTCATCCCACCCCCACCCCCACCCCGATCCCCTTCCCCCGCACAGTCCCTGCAGTTTCCTGGGCAAGATTTCAGAGGGCCTGCCTTACTGGCTTCTTCCTAGGGCTGGGCGGGGAGCAGTGGCCCAGGGTCTCCCGGGCAGAAGTCAGGGCCCCAGCTGGCTCTCCACACTCCATTAGGTGCAACATTTGGGGCAACCTCTTGTCCTGAGGGTGGCTGAGAGACTCCAGGCCGGCTTCATGCTCTGCCTCTTGCCAAACATCTCTGGGTGCCCATTTTTCCACAGGGCTGCTGCACCCCACAACCAAATCCTAAGGTAAAACCCCCCCACGCCCCCTCGCTATCCTTTCCCCAGCAGATGGGCTCTCCGCCCACCCAAGTCCATGTTTCCATAGCAATAGGCAAAATGAAAAGACAGGTGGGAAATCATTTGGTTGCTGCCCCCAGTGGATCTGATTCCTCCCCCCAGCTGACCCCCCCCTTGCCCGACTCCTGGGTCCCCTTTGGGCCGGAGGGAGCCAAGCCACGTGGGAGGCCCAGATTTCAGGCTGCCAATGGAAAGTAAACTGGGTTCCTGCAACAGGTAGCCGTCCCCTTGCGCTTCCAGAATTAGGGAGTTCTTTGTATATGTGATAATTCCATTAACTATTACAATTAAAAATATAAAAACGAATAGAAACTGAAAGAATAAAAATTTAAAAATAGTGCAATAATTAAAAATAAAATAAAAATAATATAGTAAAAATAATATAGATGATAAAAATAAATGGCTTCGTTCTTCACCACCAAAAAATATAAAGAATTTATATATTTACTTTTCACCTTCTATTAAAATACAATAGATGATGCCGTCTTTCCCTCATCTTATATTAAGAGTTACCAGAGTTAACAACATATCTACTTTAACCTTGGTCAAATAAACCAACCTTAAATTCCTTATTTTTAACAATCTTAATCTTGATAGCTTGATTTCATTTTTCCTTTGGTCCTTCTCTCAAAATTCTTCAAAATTTTAATGCCTGTTTTGTAAATCCAGTATAAAATAATTACACTGGTCACTCGGTTGATATATACTTTTTAATTATTAGGACATCAACTGGTTTCATTTATATATCCAGTGTAGGACTTTGCCATATCATTCTTATGGCATGCCATTTTAAAATCCGCTTTCAGGTCAGCCTTGTTTAGTAAAACCTCTTGCATCGCATCTTTTAAAAAGAATCTATAATGGCAGGCTCTTTTAAAGTTAGTGTCTGGTTTCACTGTTCAAAAGTATCTTTCAATACATCCAATGTTAACGTGTTCTGCTCCATTCTATATTAAGTCAGAGTTTAATTGTACTGTTTAGTTCTTTCTGGTTCCCTCTAGTGTCCAACCTTTAAACTTCCATCCTATCTTCTTTTTAAAGGATTTATAACAGCATTTTTTCACCGAAAGTAGTCATATAATTAATTTCAACATTATATTTCATATATGGACTCTTAGTCAGTTTGCAACTTTCTAAAATCAACACTGTAATCACCTTTTTGCTCTTTATTCCACAAAAATATCCTTAAACTTGGGTTTTAAAACTTCTTCCACTAAAGATTGAAAGAAATTCAACTAGTATTGTAAAAACTTGTTTCTGAATGTTCCTAAAATCTAAAAAAAAAAAAAAAGCAATAGAAAAGGAAGTTGCAGTGTCTTTTTGAAGGCAGCAAATGTGGTTTGAGCAAGTCGCCTCTTTCCTCATTGCCCAGAGTTCTAAAGTCACTGCAGATTGCTGTCTCCCCTTTAGGAGCAACTGTCTGGAGCACTTGTGGGTTATCCCAAATCTTCTCCTGGTCCAGAGAGGAATCTTTGCTCCCAGTGAAGTGGTGTTCACTTTGCTATCTCTTCCCCATTTTTGTTTGCATTTTAACAGCTTTATTGGCCAGGTTTGCTTTTTAATTTTTGTGATGCTAAAAGATATCAGAGGCAGAGAACCGGTTCTTCTACGGTTGCACAAATAGATTCAAGGGGACGTGTGTGTTGGGAAGGGATTTAGCGCCCACTTTCATGACTGAGGTTGTGTCTTGAACCTCCAACAAATGTCCAGCTAAGGCTTCTTAGCACCCCCTCAGCTATCACTCTTAAATACTCTCAAACACAGTGAAAATCCCCCAACAGCCCAAGGCAGGTATGCAAGTTATCCCCCAAGGATGAAGGACAAAGGCTGAAGGGCTGAGGGGGAACCCTAAGGCTGACCCAATCGCAGAGCCACAAACAAGCTCCAGGGTCTGAAGGACTCAAGGCAACCGCAGTGAGGTGGGAAGATGCCATTTTGCCAACTCCTGTGCAGTGCAGAGAGTCAGAGGGGGAGCTGGATGGCTTTGCAGGCCAACCCTTTAGCGATGGGGCAAGCTGGGGTGCTGGCTGGGCCCCTCTGGCCTTCCAGCTGCAATTTCTTTCCACAGACCACGTGGCTTTCTGCTTCCGAAACCCTGGGACGGCCTTGAAGGGCAGGGGCTGGAGGCTCCCTCCTTCCTTCTGATGTTCTAGCCCTGGGAGCCATTTGCTAGCAACCCTCCCCCCCCCACCCCCGTGCAACCCTTCTGCTTGCCACCCTCAACGGATGGAGGGTCTGTTCCACCCAGCACCCTTTGCAGCCACACACAGTACAAATGGCGGGAGGAAGGCGGGGGGCGGGGGGTAAGAAGAGGCAGCAAAATGGCAGGAAATCTGCAAAAGCGCCTTGTTCACATCTTGCCTTCCCCTTGGCAGTGCTGGCATTTGCAAGGACGGAGGGAGGGGGGTTGGGGTGGATCTTGTCCCCCTTTGGAGGTCGGGCGCGGGGCTTCTTCCCTCCTACCTCCAGGTGACCTTGACACCTGCTGAGGGTCTTCGGGAAGACTTCGGATGGGGAGCAACCCTAGCCGAGCCCACTCTGCTGCCGGCACCCCTCCGGAGCTCCAAACCAGCCGGGCTTCGACCTCTCTCTCTCTCTCTCTCACTCACTCACGTCGGTTCTCCTCCGAACGGACCCCGGTCAAGCAGCCGGACCGAGGTAGCCGGAGGCAGTCCGGGCGGAGTCCTCGCTGCTGCGACCATGGCGGCTTACACCCACCGTAGCTGGAGAAGCGATGGCCCCGGCCCTCCGCGGGATTTCGAAGCCTCCCAGGCTGCCCGAGGCCGAGGCCCCCCCCCCCTTTCCCTGCTGGGTCGCCCAGAGCGCTCTTGGCCGGGCTCCGCATATCCTCCTGGGATCCGCGCTGCGCCCGCCCGCCCGAGCCAGGCAGCCTCAACTCCGCGCGCCTCTTTCCGCCAAGCGACGCCACCAGCGCTGACCTTCCCCTGCTCCGCGGGCCCGGCCGCCTCCATTTGTCCGTCCGTCCGTCGGAAGATCTGCTGCAGATACGCCGGCTCCACGCCCGCCCAGATGCCGTCCGCGCGCCTGCCTGCTTCTGCCCGCCGCCGCCCTTATAAACTGCTGGGGCTGCCGGGCAGGGAGGGGGGCCCGTCGGGAGAGGCGCGGCTGCCTCGCCCCCCCCCCGATGACGAGAGCGGGGCGGGCGGTTAGGGCCGCGAAACGGGCGGAGGCGGCTGCGGGGCGGCTTCGAGCCTCCCCTCCCTTCCCCTCCCTCAGCCGGGCGGCAAAGGCGGGCAGGGGACCCTCGCAGTCCAGCGGCGGGCAGCGCCCCACCCCCAGCCCCTCCTGAGCCCACCGTGGAGGGAGCCGCCAGACCCCGCTCTGGCTCTGACCGAGCCCCGCGAAGGGGGAGCAGGGCGAGCAGCCGGACCCGCCCGAGAGACACCTCTCCCCCCGACAGAAGCCGGACCCGAGCGGGCCCTCGGACTCCCTTCCAGGCGCCCGCGGCGGTCGGAAGCTGCGAGGAGAAGCGCTCGGGCCTACGCCCCCGGCCTCAGCCCGCGCGAAAAGCCGCTAGGAGGGAGGGATCCCGGAGAAGGGACGCCGAGCGGGGCCGCCTCCGGCAGGGCTGCTTGCCGCCTGGCACGGCCACGGCTTCCTCGGGATTTTTGGCTTTGCCCGTTTCTGCTCGGGCCGGGGGGTGGCTGGCTGGCGGCGCTTTTTCCCCCCAGGAAGCAAAAAGGCACCGAGCAGAACGCGTGGGGGCTTCCTGGCTCCGGGGCCGGCCTGCTTACGAGGGCGACGTGCCGCCTTCCCAGGCGCCCTCCCCCCCTCCCCTCCTGGCCTCGTAGTGGAAAGATCGGGTTCAGCATCACCACCACACGCGCGCTGCCTTCCTCAGTTGCCATGGCAACCAGGCCTGGCATCCAAAGGAGGACGCCCTGCCGGTGACAGCAGCGGCTCCTCCTCGCTGGGCACCAGGGGCTCAGGCCTTTGGGGAGGGGAGGAAAAGGTGCCTCTCTGGGCAAGTGCACCCATAGGTGATAAGGGTCTTAGGGGAGCCAAACTCCCTGGGCTGGAATGGGGGCTATACCACCGGGAACCTTCCCTGTGGCCTATGCAGAATTTTACAGAACTACGTCAGGGTATGTCCAAGGGATGCCAGGAAAGCAATGTGCCTGGGGGGGGTGTGTGACAAAGTTTCGCTCCCTCTGACCAACCATCCCAGATGTTCTGCTCAGCGTTTTATTGTAGGCCTAAAGCAAGCCGGCCTGGTATTGCCGGTTGCCAGTCTCCAATCCTGTTTGGCTACTTTTTGTAGACTGGATGGATGGAGGCGCTATAGAATGAGATGCTCCAATGAGGTTCGCCCAAAACATTCGCTGTGCCCAGGATCTCCGACAGCCTCATCTTTTCCTGGCCTTTCGTTGTTCCTTCGCGTTTTGGTGAAGATGCAGCATTCAATGGACCTTCTTGGAAGAAATGGCCATCCCCTCCCTCCATTAAATAGACGTTGATGTTGCAAATTCCATGCTGCTGTCCAATTGTTTCAATATGGGCCAATCTAAATTCTTCTTGCAACAACTCACTTAAAATGATGAATGATAAACTGAATCAAAGTCACTTGGGGAAAGGACGCAATTTTGCAAGTGGGATTGGTCTGGAGTGTTAGCTTATTATGTGAGGGTCAAAAGTCTACTCGACATCCTCCGGACATACATTGCAGATTTTCAATGCAGGAAATGCAATGGAACTACTGCTAAAACTGTGGCTCAATTGTTTCTATAATATCGGGCAGGTCATTTAATTATCTGTTGCACTCCTTGAAAAGTGACCATGAATGGCCAAGGATAAAACTGAAGGTTAAAAGGCTCATCATTGTATGAAAATCATAATTTAAAAAATACCGGTGGTTTTCCTTTTCTGGAACTATGGTTAATAAATATTAATGTTGTTTATAAAAGTTTTTGCCCTGTGATGCTTTCTAAGGGAAACTGCAATTGTCAGAAACATCAGCCCAACATTTCATTAATCACAAAGGTGATGGGCAGGGGGCTTGGAAAGAGGCTGTGATTGAGAGCCTGACACTCCGGACGAATTGGCTGCCTTGGGCTTATTGTGAAAAGACTAACGGACATCCACAGTCTGGTCAAGGAGACCTATGGAGCCAGGGCTATTATTTCCCTCAACATCTGGCAAATCCCAGTGATATTTTGGACACACCTGGTACAAGTGGCACTCCAGCCCTGGAAAAGACAGCATTTGGCTTCACTTGGTGCATTTCACTGTACGGGATGTAAGTCGTGATGAATGAGGTTCACTTCCAAGCTTTGGAGCAGCTGGAAAAAGACAGCACACCAAATGCTTCGGGTCTCAGGCTGCGTGGCAGAAATGGGAGAATTAAAAACGGGAAAGGTAAAGGAGGCTCCATTTTGCCCCAAGTAGGTAACGTTCAAAAAGGAAAAAAAAATAGACATGACATGGCTACTCAGGCAGGAAAAAAAATTTTTTTCTTGTTTGCCTATGCACAAAAATTGTCCTTATTCAGTTAAAATCATTCTATAAATAGTTTCCCAAGAAATCGGAGAAGCTGTTGGTGGTTGTGGTTTTTATTATTATTTGGTGATGAAGCCAAAAGTGCACCTGTAAACAGGGACAAACCTCTGAGGTCCTCTCTCTCTCTCTCTCTCTCTCTCGGAATGTCGCTGCCTGTGTGGGGGGGTGTAGCCAGAGAAATCAGCCCAGCCTCCCTCATGGGGGGGCTGAGTGGGGCACACCCAGCGGTGCCCAAGTGGAGATGCCACAGTTGGATTATTAGCAGTGATTGCTACTTGTGGAAACGCCGATTCACTGAGTCTGGGAGCAGAAACATTGAATAGAAGAAATGGTCAGATGCTTACTAGGAAGGGCGGATTGCATCATGCTTCACACTTTCAGTAATTTTATTGCTTTTAAAAGCATTATACTGAATTGCATCCAGGTGAAAAGATTGTGTCATTCTAAACCAGACACTTTTTGGCAGTTGTGATTTGGGTGACAAATTGTGTTTCAGACAAATTGTGGTATCAGATTTCTTAGAGAAACCACACTGTGAGCTGGCCTTGTTTCCCTATTAATTCTTTGAAGGATGGACTGCAACATGTGCTCATATTCTTAGTACAATCCATGGGGCTGAAAGGGGCCTTAGAAGCAAGTTTTCATCCCAATCCTGCGGGAAGCTTCAGAGCACTCCAGACAAAGGGCTGCCCGTCTTTTCTTGAGAGCCTCACAACCGAGATGCCTCTGCGAAGCTTCCAGCTCTTGGTTCTTGTCCTGCCTGCAGCCCTGACAAGAGGAGAAATTCGCACCCTCTTTCCTGGGTCAGCTCTTTTTTCCATATGGGAAGATTGCTTTCCTGACTCCTCTTCCTTAAGGCCCAGCGGAACCAGCTCCTTTTTAGCAAATTCTTTTGTTCCAATTCCTTAGCATCCTTTTTTTACTGTAGCAATTAAAGCTGGATACAGGATTCCAGCCATGGCCTGAATTGGTACTATCGTTTCCCATAATCTTTCTTACCGGGATTATTTGAAACTGCGTCCACCACATAATGTTTTGTAAAATTTCCCATTCTTCTACAGTTTTCCTTCGAGATTTCAAGTCTTTGCATGCTTTGATGTTCGTCAAAATCTGGTCTTTCGGATTCCAGTACGCAGGTCTGAATCTTTTCAGTTCCTTCTCATGGAGACCACAAATTCAAGCATCACCCCGTCTCTTTCCTACAATGCTCATGTTCCTCCAACCAATTCCTTATTGAAGAAGAGAGATTGATGAAGATGAGATCCAGGATAGCAGATCTCTCATTCTTCCACCTTCGGACACAAATAGAAGCGTCAGCCATACAATGCAAGAATTTGTGGGTCTCCTGACAAAGGCCAATTCTCGGCAGGTCACAGGACAATTGAAATCCTGCACAGTCATTCCTGCATGCCTGTTTAATGGACTTGCATTTGATGCAGAAAGTCCTCCATGGCAATTTCTGCGTTCCTGCACAGATGGAGAACCCTGGGTGGGGTTTACTTTCGTTCCTTTTTCTTTCTTTCCTTACCAAATATCCTCAGCAGATGTCCATGCTCCAAGGCCTAAAATTCTGTGCAAGGATCCATCGTGTCCAGACAGGGTTTCAAGGCCTTTCCTGGCTGTGTGATTTGTCTTTGCCAGGTCAAGAGAAAACAACAGCTGCTGTTGCTGGGGGAGGTTGAATATCCTTAGGAATCAGGGATCAGCAGGGATCCACCCAGCCCTATGACCTCTCCCCTCCCCTGCTTCCTTCCTTCCTCCTTAGTGGGGCTTTTGGGACTCCTTCATCCGATTTGGTGGCTGAAATTTCTTGTCCCAACCAGGGACCCACAGAAGGGCCAGAAATCACCAGGCTAAATAGATTGTCAAGGAGTGAATATCACATGCAAGATTCTGCCTGGCAAGGAGGCTCGGGTGCAAAACCACCCTGCAAAACACAGCTGGTCCTCAACTTACAACCGGGTCATGTGGTTCTCGTTCGGATGCTTGACAACTG
Source organism: Notechis scutatus (assembly GCF_900518725.1). Next base: position 40,664 of record NW_020717227.1, on the reverse strand, counting down.
ACTCACATTTATGATGGTTGCAGTGTGGGGGGGGGGGGAGCACATGATCCCCTTTTTGCAACCTTCTGGCAAGCAAAGTCAATGGGAGAGCCGGATTCACTTAAGGACCGTAGGGCTAACTTAGCAGCTGTAATGATTCACTTAGCAGCTGAGGCAAGAAAAACTGTAAAATGGGGTAAATTTCACTTAAAAGATTTCTTACTTAACATAAATGTTGGGCTCAATTGTGGTCACGAGTCAGGGACTGCCTGTAAAGCTGTCCTTCTCTGCCCCTCTAGGAAAGCCTTGGAAAGGCCTGCAGAGCCGGCTCCGCAGGCAGCTGGGGAGGGTCCAACCATCGAGAAGAAGGCCAGAGTGGATGCTGCCTAGGAAGGAAGAAGAGGAGAGCAGGCCTGGGGGGAGGGGCAAGTTGGGAGTCCCAGGAGCTGTCCTGGGAGGAGAGAGGCCTCTGAGGAGGGCCAACCTCCCCCCCCAACCCCGGGATGGCAGGGGGCAGAGCGCTCCTTCACACCTTCCCTGCCTTGACCGCCATCTCCTTGGCCCAGAGACCCTCCTTTTGCTCTTCTGCCTCAGGAGAGGAGCCCCCCCAAGGAGAGGAAATGGGGGGACCGCAATCCCCCACCTGCAGAGATGGGCAGCCAGGCCACTTGGCACCTGCAACGTCCTGCTGTCCTCCTCTTCCCACAGGTGTGTTGCGCTGGGAGGCCAAGGAAGAGAAGGCGTGTCAGGTGAAGCAGAGGAAAGAGGTACCCTAAAGGACCAGGCCAGAGAGATGTCAGGAAGCCACCGGAGGAAGTGGGGGAGTTCAGAAGAAGCCCACAGGAAGCCGCAGCTGTGGGATCCAGGAAAGGGTGCAGTCACCCAAAGCCACCTGAGGAAGTGGGGGAGTTTGGGAGAAGCCCACAGGAAGCCGCAGCTGGAGACACCCCAAGTTTTTAACCTGTTTTTTTTTTTTTAATTTCCCACTTTGAATGAGCACGTTCAGAGGTTCTGTCAAGGATTCACCTTCCTTGGGGAAAGACTAGAAATGGACCCTGCATGACAAACTTTTCAATAACCAAGAACGTTCTAAGGTCATTCCGATTTTAGACGGTCAAGACTCTGAAGGTATTCTCCCTGGGGGCGGGGTGGGGGGTGGGATGGTCCAAAAAGTCAGAATGATGGTTGGAATGATGGGGTTGGAAAAAACCCCAGCACCACTTTAACTGTGTTGTCCCTCAAAACAGGGAGCGCTTTGGCGATCCTGGCCAATGGCTACTGGTGCTTTTAACCACGCTTTGTGAATCTCCCCGACTACACGGTTGGCCTGCCGAAGGGCTGCCACTCAAAAGGCTCCCACGTTCAGCAGGGCGCAGAGAGAGTCCAAGCACAACTTTCTCCCTCACAGACCTTTCCCACATCAACTGGGAGGAGGAGGAGGAGGAGGACTCTTCTTTGGAGTCTTTCTCCACCCCCACCCCCTTTTGTTGTTGTTGTGGGGTTGTGTTTTGAGTGAGCATGCAATGTCTGCCCCCCTCCCCACACCCCCAGTATAAGTGCCAAACGGGACCATTCTCATGAGCCCCCCTCCCAGGAAGGGCGTTTGAGGGAAGCCCCCCCCCCCCAGGAGCACTGCAGGAAACTTGCAAATCTCCTCAGAAAAAGATGCAAAAATGGGGGGGGGGGGCAGTTTCACAGATCGTGGACCCTGATTATCCATGATCCTCCCCCAAAGTGGGGACTTCCTGCCTTCAGTGCCATTGTCCTCAGAAGGACCCACAAGCTGAGCTGGCCGGGCCTCTTTGCTCCTCCCCCCAGAAGCAGCACCTCCAGACATTGAGAGGTGAGGGGGTGGGGGAAATGCAGCGTTTGGGCATAGCAGTTACAACACTCCCCCTCCCAGCAGGTAAGCTTGGACCTGCAAAGGTGGCTGAGGCCATGGTGACACCCCAGCCGCCCCCTGAAACTTACCTTAATGCCACCATCCTCAGCCCAACGGGTGGCCACCCAGGGCCAAGCGGCAGCAGCTGCATCTAACCAGTCCTGATTTGTTTTGTGCAGGGAACAAAAGCCAAGACTAATTAAAAAAGAACCCCAGCCCTCCCGAAATGGGACGTTTGCTTCTCCCCACCATTTCTTCTTCTTCTTCTTCTTCTTCTTCTTCTTCTTCTTCTTCTTCTTCTTCTTCTTCTTCTTCTTCTTCTTCTTCTTCTTCTTCTTCTTCTTCTTCTTCTTCTTCTTCTTCTTCTTCTTCTTCTTCTTCTTCTTCTTCTTCTTCTTCTTCTTCTTCTTCTCCTCCTCCTCCTCCTCCTCCTCCTCCTCCTCCTCCTCCTCCTCCTCCTCCTGCCTCAAGTGTCCCAAGTGCCAGTCTGAAGGCTGCAAGGCTTTTCTGGGCCTGGCTTGGCCCAAATTCTGACTGCAAGGCCAGCAGAGCTCAGCTTCAGGGGAGGAGGAGCAGGCCGGCCGAAGGGTGGGGTGGGGCCATGGGAAAGACCCCAGCTTCCTTCCTGGGCCTTGGCTCTTCACAGCTCCTCTACCTGCCGGCTAATTGTTGATGGGGAGAGATGGAAGGAGAGGAGGGCGAGGAGCGCATCCGAAGAGCAGGCCAGGAATCTAAGCAGAGAGCAGGATAGGTGTGTGAAGCAACCTTCCCAGAGAGGCCCAACCAGTCCAGTTTCTGGATTGCAGCCACAGGCATTTGAAATTTTACTATTCAAGGAGGGCCAGAAAGGTACCCCCTAGGAATGCTCCTTGGCCGAGCAGAGCTGCTGCTTTCCTTCATTTTCCTCAATAGCCAGGATTTCTGCCCATGCCCAGGAGCTCTCCCGGTTGGAGCAAAAGGGAGGGGTGCCCTTCCGACGGCTCCCCCCTCCTGCAGGGCCCGGAACCTCTTCGCTTTTAGCCACTGCAGGCTCCCCACGGAAGGCGTCCTTAAGCATCAACTGACTGGCCCAAGGACGGAGGGCCCCGCTTCCTACCCTCTTCGGGCCCCCCAGCTCCCAGGACTCAGGGAAGTTGGAGAGGAGCTGGGGTGCTCGGCCTGCTCCTCCTGCTTGGAGCTCCGGTGGCCTCCCTGAAAGGCTGCTGTTTGCAATGGAAAACCGGGCCGCCCTGGGCATTTGAGGCTGCACGGATAGGAGGGGACCGAGCGAGCGTCTGGAAACAACAAAGCGAAACACCTGAGCCGGCGAATCCTGGAGGCAGGCGGGAAGATGAAGGCTGCCCCCCCTCCCGTTCCCTCCCCGGCTTGCAGCAACAAGCGAAGGGCCTGCGAGGGAAGTTGCTCCGAGAGCCGGGAGGTTTTCCCGAGGGGCCCTGAGAGTGAGAAGATCCCGGCCAAGGAAGACGCTCCGCTTCCTGCCTCCCCTCGCCCGGCCCAGGGCCAGGCACGAGGGACTCGGCCGTCCAGACCCCCTCCTTCGTTCGGGTGGGACCCTGAGCAGCTGCAGCTGCCTCCCCGCTGGCTTCCTTCGCTGATGCTTTGCACTTGGGGGATTCTGGGAGCGAAAGTCCGCCCATCTTAAAGGGGTGGAAGTTGAGAAGCGTCTCAGTAGGAAGAGGGCGAGGGGGGGAGGGTTCCAGTCCAGGCGGTGTGAAAATTTACACAAAAAAGTGTGGAGGAGGAGGATGGAATTATCAAGTTCCAAAAACACCAAAGCAAAACAATTCAGCTCCTGCCACAAAGTATCAAAGCTTGTAAACTATTAAGACAATGAAGCAGATTCTTAAGTCAACCAAAAAGGAATCATTTCATTTTTGAGAAAGAAAGCAGAAACGAGGAGTACATTGCAACCTCGGAGCTAAATGTTACCAAATTGCTAGCAAATAGTTGAAAAAACATTTAAGCCTCAGCTGAGCTGCATTTTCAAAATCTTTTATTGCAACAACTCATTGCAAATCCAGCATGACCTCAGCATGGGCGGGCGGGCGGGTGGGGGGTCGGGACGGGACTGGAAGGTGTCAGAGAGGAACAAGTGACTTTGATGGAATAACGGAGGGGAGGGGATCCAATGTGGGAAGCAGGAGAGGAGGGGGCGGCAATCGAGAGTAACAGCAACAGGAGGCGGAGGGAGCTCGCAGTGAGGTGGCAGGAGGACGTGAGGGGGGGGTGCCATTCTAGCTGCGGCAGAGGCGGCCCTGGTCTGCAACGGGGGTGGGGTGGGGGTTGCAGCCAGGACAGGGCAAAAGGACAGGGCTCAGGTTTTCCATCATGCTGAGCATAAAAACGTGTGTGTGTGTGGGGCGGGGGGGGTGGACCGAGTAATACTTGTTAATTGTGAAAACGGAAGGAAACTGTGTGGCGACAGAGACCGTGATGGGGGGGGAGGGGAATTTTCTGCAGGGGAAGAGTCAAAATTTGGTTCCTCCCTTTGAGGCTGCTCTTGTGCAGAAATCTCATGGCCCCAAAGCACAGAGTTTGCTCCTCCTCCTCTCCTCCCTCAACATCCGGACTGGTGGCTCTTCCTGGACCAGAGAGGCAGGATCTGACCCACCATGGTGCCTGAAGCAGCCGGAGAGCCCACCCCACAGAAACATGGGTCCCACCATGGGCGGGGGCCTTCGGGGCCAAGGTGCTCCAGGGTCTGAGGCAGCAGGCCTTCCACGGAGGGTCCCAGCCCAGGAACCAGCCAAGATCCCCTGGGCAGGGTCTGGGCAAGAAGCCCGGGGTCAGAGGTCAGAGCACCCAGAGGCTGGGAGAGGCTGCAGTCAGGAAAAACTGGATGGAAACGGCCTGCAGGGAGAGCTACTTCTCTCCAATTCCCTCCTGCAGAGGCTGTGCCCTTTCCCCACACCCACCCAGGGCCCCAGCCTGCAGGAGCCCCAGGGACAACTCCTTCCCTAGGCTGGACATGGCCTGAGGGGAAGGCAGGGATGGCCGGACCGGTTTGAAGTGGATCATTAGGGATCCCTTGGAGGTGATCTCTCTCTCCCGCTTCCCTGGAAAACCTCTCTGTCCAGGACCTGCCAGCATGTGAGGGAGGCCCCGGGAAGAGGCTAAAGCCAGGTGGCCTTGGGTTGCCCACTTTGGGAACCGGAAGGGGGCAATTCAACAAATACAAAAGTTCAATTGATTTCAATGGAACCGCCCAGGGCCAGTAATAATACAAACAACACAGTCAATCTAGAAATACAAGAGTTACAGTTTCAAAGAAAACATGGTTCCCAAGAACAAAAGTAATTGAATGAAATGATTAATAGAGGGCTGAATTGTCCTGCAGCGAGTTGTCCTGGACCCCTGTGCAGACATGGATTGGTCTTCACTTATAAATGGTTTCAATTGTACAGCTCAAAGGGGACTGACTTTTATCCGTTCGTTTATGAACCTTTACGTTTAGAAATTGTCCAGCCAAGCAAGCGTAGATGATGTAAACGCTACAGCACTCAAGAGGGGCTGATCCAGTTCCCAAAGATCCCTCCCTCTTAAGGATTGTGTGAGCAACTGGCATTGGGATTTGTTAAGAAAAATGGATTCCCCCCCCCCCCCACAACAGCCTCCGTTCTATGAGAGGGGGGGAACGTCCACCTTTGCTGGCGTCTGACACAGTGGCATGGTCCTCAGCTGACCGGAGGCCTGCCCAGCCACACCCCCAGGCTCGGGACTATGCCAGTCACCAACCCTGGGGCCTGCCAGGCACTGCCCAGACTTGGGACAATCCCAGTCAGCAAATGGTGACTGCTTCCTATTTTCTTTTTTAAAAAAAGTTGTTGGTGTTTTTTTTGGTTCAGTATTTTTTCTGAATTTTGGTGTCTTGATGCAGGAACATTCACGAGGATCTGAACTGAAGCTGCTGCTGCCAGGAACCAGAGCCCTGATCTGTTTTGTGGTCCCCAAGCCTTATTGGTGGAGGCCAGATCCTTCTGCTCCCTTGCAGTCTTTAGCGGCTGTTTGCTTAAACAAACTGACTGAGAGAACATGCTAACAAGTCCAGGTGGAAACACTGGTTTTTCTTTTTCAACATCATACATTTTGGCAGCCTGTTTCTTGATAACAGATTATCTGGAGCTCCCATCTCTGCCAAGAAGTTCTTCTATTTATTGACACAGAAAGTATTGATATTCAGAATTAATATTTGCAGAGTTTCTTTGTTTCCCGAAATATTTTTCCAACAAAGCAAGTCTTTTCCACAACAAGGGCCAGTCCTCACTAAGGACTAGCTACTTTAGCCTCATCCGCATGCGGCCGGGGCTCAAAGTGCTGGGTGAGAAGATGTAAGCAAGCATGAGAGCAGGCCATCTTCTCAGCCGTAGTTTGTCTTCTTGATCCACCGCAACTGTCCAGGCTTGGTGGGGAAAGGAGGCTTCTTCCCTCAATAACTTCCCTCACATCAGGCATCCAGGAGGATTTGGCTGAGCTTCTTCCAGAAAGGCAGTCGTGAAAGAGCCGTGGGAACGTGGATGGAGGCCAGGGCTCTGGCTTAAAGGATCCCTCCAACCAGAGTGTGCAAACAGGCTGTGTTTGCTTCCTTATTACTCCACCCCTAAAGATTTTGTGGTGCCATTTAAGAAAACAAGGACCTCACTGAAGGTCAAGAGAAGCCGCCTCCTTGCGGAAGGACAAGGGGCAGGAGCAGCTCTGACCTTCCAGGCAGGGGGCAAGTCCAGCCTTCCCACGGCCAGCTCTTCTTCCTCCCTCTGAGGCCGGTGAAGGTGGCGCACAAGCCCCTCTTGCCCGCAGGGTCTTCACCCCAATTGTGCAGGCTTTTTCCTTCCTTTTCAAGTTTTTGTATCCATTAAAGGGGAGGAAAGGGTTCTGCCAAAAAGTCGATTCGATTAATTCATTGGTTGACCCTATCAAACAAGCCTCAGTAGCCCACCTAAGAAAAATGGGACCTAAAAGATGGCCGGTGGTTAAAAAATAAATAAAAATAAAAATAAGAAACGCAACAGCACCAGCAACAATAGCAGGGAAATGGGGCACAAAGCAGCCTGGTACAGCTGGGTTTCCCAGAGACCAAAGGCAGCCCCGGCTGACGACCTCGGGAGGGCCCCCACCTGACGACCTCGGGAGGGCCCCCACCCCCACCCCTCTCTCCCCCCCTCCCCCGCGGCTCTTTATCGAAATGGCCTCAAAGTCCCAGATAAGGTGGACACGGGGGGGGGGGGAGGCGGGCCGCTTTTAAACCAACCCGGATGAGGCTGATTCCCGAATCCGGGATCAGGCGCCCCGCGGACGCACCAGCCAGCCGCAGGAGGGAGGGACCCTGGGCAGGCCGAAGAAAACCCTCCGCCCCTGGCACCCGCTTGCCCCGCTGGGAAGACGCGGCTGCGCCCTGCCTTGCCCGCCCGGGGGGAGGGGGTCTCTCCGGCGGCTCTCGGGGCTCAGGTTCCGCCCGGCCGAAGCGCAAGAGGCGACCCGGGCTGGCCCTGCGCAGGGGTGTCGCTTGGAAGTGAGCGCGCTGCCTTTCCAGCCGAGGGTTACCAGGGCGGCTCAAGGCGGCGCTTCTCTCCTGCAAAGGGAAGCCGGCCGGGATCGGGGCCCGAGGCGTCGTTTGCTGGCGACGGGCGGGCTGACAAAAGACTCCGAGCGCTCGGCCGCCCGGTTTAAAGGGACCGGAGTGGCTCGAGGCGCCCCCTGCCGGCCACGGGGCACGCGGCAGTCTGAAGGCCCGGCCGAGCCCGCTTTGGCGCCGGGAAGCTGCCCTCCTCGTTCTGGGGCGGCCTGGGCAGCGCAGCGGGGCTTTTGGCTTTAGGGGGAAGGGAGCGGAGCGGCTGTTGGACCTTCTAGCGGGGCTCTGCGGCCCTTCCTCCCGATAGAAGAAACGGCCGAGGAGGAGGAGGAGGAAGGGCGAGCGCGGGCCCGGCCCGGGAGGGTTTCCGCCCAGTCGCCCTAGTTTTAGAAGTCGGTGGCGGGAAACACTTGGCGTTTTGCGGACTGTGGTTGTTTGGGGCTATGTGGGGCTTCAAGGGCATGTAGAGGGTGTTTTTGGGGGGCGCGCGAAGTCTCCACCTGTCCTGAACGACCCCCTGCCCCATGCAGCTCTCCCCCCCAGCCCTTCCCCCATCTCGACCTCCCCACTTCCATCTCCTCCCACGGACCCCTAGCGACGCTAGAGGGGCTCACACGCCTCGTAACTCCCGACGCCCCCCCCCCCCTGGGACTGTACCCTCCAACAAACGACCCACGCGGGGCCCCGTATTGATGTCCCGTCTCAAAGCCCCGCAGGGAGGACCCGATCCTACGTGACCGCAACGCCCCCGGGCACGTCTAGGCCGCGTGGTCGCCAGGGGTCATTGCATCGCTTAGGGACGCCGGGGTTTGTTTTTGTTTGGCGAACGGCCTTGAGTGAAGCTAAAAGGGGCAGAACCCGCACTGGACGCTCCTTTTGTGGGATTCCAAGACCGGAACACCTGCAGCAGGGGCGCCTCTTGGCAGGCAGGCGGGGCGCCTCTTGGCAGGCAGGCAGGGCGCACCTGTTGGAAGCAATCCGTCCCCCACAGCCTGCACCAGCCCGGAAGAGTCGCCAGTCCCCCGAAACACCCCGGGGTCGTTCCCCACAGCAAGCTCCCCAGCCACACACAAACGCCTGCGCCGCTGCCCGCAACGCTCGGCCTCTCCGTCCGGGCCCCGCAGGTCCCTGCGACGGCCCGGCCGTGGCCACCGCCCGAGGTTGCCTGGAAGGGGCGCCCGGCAGGGCGGCCGTCTCCGCCGGTGCCCGCCGCACACGTTCCGGGGCTGACCACCGCACGGGGCTGGGAGGGGGGCCCCCGCGCGCGGCCCCCGGACGGCGTCGACGGCGCTTAAGGTGGCCCCGGCGTCTGGAGCGGAGCGGCCTTGCCGGGCGACCTCGGCCCGGCCGTCGCGGGAGGAGATGCCCCTCACTCCCGCCGAGACTCCTCGGGCTCTCGGGGCGGGCTCCGGCCGCCGGGAAGGCCAAAGAGGCGGCGACTGGCGGGCGAGGCGGCCGTAACCTACCCAGCCCGAGGAAGGGTCGGGGCGCCGGCACGCCGGCCCCTAGCCCGCTTGGGGCTGAGGAAGGTCCCGGGGGGCGAGAGAGCCACGCAAAAACCGTCCTCCCCGGGCGCCGATGCCTCCCGGCTGCTGCTGGGCGCGCGTCCCCCCGGGCCAGCGAGAGCCGCCCTCTCCGCCGGGCGGAGCAGGTGAGCGCCGGGCGGGAGGCGCAGGAGGCGCGGACCCCGGGAGGAGCGACATGGTTCCCTCCCCCCCAGCCCCGAGTGGGCGACGCTGGGCCTTCGCTTTCCGCCTGCGGGAGGGAACCGGGACCCTCCCCCGAGACCCCCCCCCGCCCGCGGCAAAGGACACGGGGGGGGCGGGCGGGGGGGGGTGAGCGCCCGGGGGTCCCCCTCGGGGGGGGGGGAGACGCTCCGAGGTCCCGCTAAGCGCCCCTCGTGTCCGAGGACCCCCCGACCCCGCCGCCGGGGGAAAGCTCCGAGGGACCCGGCAGCGGCGGGAGGAGCAGAACCCCTTTTGGCCGCCGAGATGCCGCCGCCGAGGGAGCCTCCTTAAAGCGGGGAGGGCGGCGGGTGACGCGGCCCGGGGGAGGCGGAGCAGCGGCCTGGGAGGAGCCGGGGCCTGCAGTGGAGCCGCGGCCCAGCGCGCACCGAGCCCGAGCGGAGGCGGCGGCGAGGGAGGCGGCGGCGGGCCTGCTGCAACCAAGGGATCGAGGGAGGGCCGGGTCGGGCTGGGCGCTGCTGCGAGGCTCCGGGGCCGGCCGGCCTTTCCTGCGAGAGCGAGCGAGCGGCGTCCGCAGCGGCCCTTCGCGAGGCCTCCGCCGCGCCCTTCCTGGTCCGTCCAGGCGAGGCCCGGCGCCTCTCCGCCCGCCCACGGAGATGCGGGATCGGCGGGCGCTGAGGGCCGGGCGGAGCATGAGGCCGGGGCGCGGGACGACGGAGACGGAGGCGGCGTCCCCCTGAGCGGCCGGTGGGTGAGCGAGCGGGGCGGGGGAGGGAGGCTGGGCGCCGCCGCGGCCTTTCCCGCCGGAGCCGTTGGCGCCCCGGCCCGGCCCGGCCCCGATGCCCTTGAGGGCCCCGCCCGGCCTTGGCCAGGCGGCGGTGGCGGCGGGTTTGGGCCGCGCGGGAGCCCGAGGCGGGCTGATGGCGAAGGCGGCGGAGGGGGGAGGGGGCCCGTTGGGGCTGCTGGGGAGGGGCTCGTTGCAAGCCTCGCCCCCGATTCCTCCCCCCCCCCCGACAGAGGGGCTTCAGAGAGGGCGACCCCTGGCTGCTCCCCCCTGCTCTGGTTGCGGAGGGAGGGAGGATCGGTCTTCCTTAGGGCCCCTTCGGGGAGTCCCCTGGCGGGGCAGATGGGACCTTGGGTGTGCCCCCCCCCATCCGTCCCTGGTCCCAGGAAGAGTGATTCCCACCCCCGCAAGTGGATTTATGTCCAGAATAGTGGTTTAGGGATGCTGATGGTCTGAAAAGGCAGGCAGAGGGTGCTGCCCCGTGTGTGTATGTGTGTGTGTTGTGATTTTTTTTGTGCTTGACTTTGGCCCACTTACGAGCAGCCTTAAGAGTCTGTTTCAGGAGCCCAGCTGGCTTCTGGGGCTGCCCTTCCTGGTTTCCCAACTTTCTCCCTTGCAGTTGCCTGGGGTGGAAACTGTTGCTGCTGCTGCTGTTGCATAATAATGAACCCATCGGCTTCGGTGATCCCCAAAGATTTATCTGCTTATCTCAATCTGCCTTGTTCTGCCCACACCTTTGGTAGACGGTTCTCTGGGTAGAGCTAGAAAATGTTTGTCCCTGCAAACTTTGGGGAAAAAGCAGCTGTTTGAATGACTTGCCCTCCTCTGCACCAACGTCAGAAATTTGCCTTTCCTAATGGAAATAAAGTGGGAGGGACTGATTGATCCCAGGAAGTTAATTACAAGTGGTGGAGTGTATTTTGCTCTTGGTCCACTATATTCAGGTAACCTTCTTACCAGTCCAGATGTAGGTGAATTTATTTGCTTGACTTGGCTAGTAACGCCAGGAGTGGCTTCTGAGCTGATTCCTTTTATCTGTGCTGTACAAAACCGTGACACGCACACAAGTCATACGGCATGCATAAAATTCTGGCCTTAGGAGTTGAAAAATCTTAAGTGGTAGAAGAGAAACCTTAATTAATTAAGGAAGGGTCAAATATATTATTAATAAATAGTTCATGTTTTCTATCATGCTTAATAATTGCTTTTCTTTTTGTAATGGCCTGTTGGCAAAAGCTGAAATGGGAATGGATGGAAGCAGCAGCTTTCCTTGTCTTGCTAACTGTCCCAACCGCTGGCCACAGTCACTTTTTCCCTGTACTGCCTGGTGCCCACCAGCCCCAGAAGTTGGAGAGCCCAACATTAAGCCAAAACAAAATTAAACGGACCACTCTGTGTATTAGGGCTATGGAGCTCTCCATCAGTCCCCATGGACACCTCAGTCTAAATGGTGATAACACAATATAGGTAACATAACATGCCATGTATTCAGGCTAGGTCTGTATATTATTCACTATGTTCTCATATCACCTGAAGCCAAAAGCAAACCAGCTGTATCATGGCTTAATGCAATCTGGGAATGCAACAGAATGCACTTCTTCACAATTGCTTTTGTCTAGTAGTTTGATGTTTAGTCTCTAGACTGATCTGCCTTAGTTCTTGGTGCTAGTTACTCACTGTTTTCCATTTTAACCATACAATTCTTTGCATATTTATTTAGAAGCAAGTTCTATGCACAGAATCTACTTGGGACTCTTGCCAAATGGCTTATGATTAAATTACAGCAAAGAAGTTGCTTTAACAAGAACAAAAGATCATAAAAGATTACGTTGGATTTTTAAAAATGAGTAAATATCTCTTTTCAGATTTCAGTTCAGTTCAAGGAAGTATTTATCTTTCTGTCTACAACAGAGGGTCCAGCTCATTTCCATATAACCCAAAGAGCAGTTGTAATTGTTTTGGGGTTTTACAAAGTAATCATCTTTTTTTTTTTTCTTACTTGTTCCATTAAATGGGCAAGTACTTTAAATCCACGCGCCTTCTGCTAAGAAGGATGGATAATAAATTCTCATTTTGCTATGAATGACGGCAAGGGGCATGTGCAGAGAGCCATTCCCCAGTTGCTCCTTCCTTGCTCCCATGGGCCAAGAATTTCACCACTTCCTGGCAGGAGGAGGTTCCCATTCCAGAACTTAACAGCTGCTGCTGCTGCTTCTGGTCTGGGTGAAGGCTGCCCTTTTGGCTTAGGGCCTTGTGGCATTTGCATGGTTTATATTCAGATATCCAAAAATATGGCAATTGTTCTCCATTTAACATGAAATTTGCATAGAGAGGACTTTACATGGCATATATCCTAAATTAGATTTTAAATAAATGTAATGAGCAATAGCTTTGGAAATGCAGGGCCAAGGGCACCACCTCAGAGGCTGTGGGAGGAACTGCCGGGCTGCAGGCGGGCTCTCTCTGGAGAGCAGGAGAAAGAGCTGGGCCCCGGGTGGGTGGGTGGGTGGTTGGGTGGGGGAAGCCCACCTCCAGCACCACCTTTAGATGGACCTGGCTGGGAAGCATTGTGTGTGTGTGTGTGGGGGGGGGACAGCACATGATGGGCCTCCCTCCAGGAGGAAGAGCCACATTGGGGCTGCACTGTCACAACTGGAAATACATAGAGGTGTCTCTCTCTCTCTGGTGATATTTGTACAAATCAATCAGATGGAATATTAGCCGCTGGCCTGCTATGATGAGCTGGCTGTAGGTTCCCAGACCTTTAAAGGGGCCTTCCTGGTCTCTGCTGTCGCCAGGTAGCAGCCGAGTGGAGGAGGTTTTATTGCAAATTTTATGAAACTTCTAGACATTGCAGAAAGCATCCAGCATCCACAAAGCTTGGTGCTGTTTTTGTAACATGGTTTTTGAGCAGAAATCCATGCTTAAACTGCTAGACTAGACTTCAAACTAAGTAATCAAAATGTGAACAAGTTTTGAACTTCACTGTTGCAATTTAGCTATCTTACCATTAAATCTTGCAGCTGTCCTGTGTTGAAATCAGATATTATGAATCAGTTTATGTCACATTCTTCTTTTTAGTGATAAAAAGAAGAGAATTATATTCAGGCTTGAATGTTGTTCTTGTTATTATCCACTCTAAAATCAAAGATATCTGTGCAGAGTAAAGCTTAGAAACATAAAAATAGCAAAAGAATAATTAAACAAACCGTCCTAGTGTAAGACAATTTATATTACTTTCTTTTAAAAAGTGAGAAAACACCATCCCTCTTAATTTTTTAAAACCAGGACAGCAATATGATGACTTCAGATGCTTCCCATCAGCCATCTGACAATGGGCAAGGGCTTCTGGGAAATGCAGTTTAGTTCGTAGCAAGCTGCCAGTCTTGGATTTTTGTTTTGTTTTCTTTTAAGGTGAAAACTGCACACCCCACAGAAGTGAGAAGTTATGGTCTTGCGGTGTAGAATATGTTAGGCTCCTTATGTTAATATCTTGGTCCCCAAAGTCATTTTTAAATTTGACCAGAGCAGCCATTATTTTTCAATATATATGTGCTTTGCAGTAGGCCCAGATAATTGTGTCTTTGTGGGTTTCCCCAGATTGAATTGTTTGTTCCAACCCTCCAGGTTCTCCAAACAGGGAAGTCTAGTTCTCTTCTAGTATCTCAAAGGAAACGGCAGGACACTTTACACCCTCCCAACTCCCTCCCTCCCTGAATTGAGTGGCTTGTTACCTGCTTATAGCATGAATCAAATGCTTTGTGTTAGTCTCTTGTCCTCCTTTCCTGCTATTTGCGTTTATTTTTATCTAGTTTCATTTATTTTGTTTCATTTGGTTCATTTTTACCCAAAGATTCTTGGTGTTCTCCCCTGGAGCTGGAACTGTATCTGATTCTATTAACTTTTTGGTGGGCACGGCTTTCTACTGTCCCTTTCCTCCCAAGAATTTATCCATTCTGTTTTGAAGTACTGGGAGTCTGGTTTTTCCTTTACGGTTACTCCTTGTCCCTTAGCAAGCAGCCAGTTCACAAGGAGTGCTGAAAGTGGAATAAGTGATCTTGAAAGGGTTCGCCTGGTCACCTCCTGGTGCTCCAGACCTGGAAAGTTAACACTGAAATAGTTCAGTCACTAAGAATAGACAGGGGGGCAACATGTTTCATAATAATAGCAGCAGGGCTGCTCTCTCCGGCAGCAAACTCCAAATGGGATGGTGGCTTCGCTTCTAGTCTAGGAGAGCCACATCCAGGAGGGCCCCAGAGCACTTGAAGAGCAACCAGGCTGCTTCTAGTCTCCCCCGATAGGTGGAAGGGAGCTCCCAGGTCCAGGTCTTTCAGGCCAGACCCCTGACCAGAAGGGATCTGCAGACCATGGGAGACGAGTGAACTGTCCATTCATTTGTTTTGAAAACCTCCAGGGATGGAAGCCCTACCATTCAGGCAACAACAGGCTGACCCACCACCTGGGATCCTCCTTATTTTAAGTTTGGTCCTCCTGTAAGGCTTCCATTCTTTGGTTCTTGTCCCACCTTCTGCACTATGACATCCCTTCAAGTCTTAGAAGGGTTTTCTTTTTGTGAAAAGTTTTTTTTTTTTTTCACATTTCAAAAACATCTTTTTTAGTGAACAGCATGATTCCAGGTTTTCACATTTCCATACAAACATGACCTTGATTACATATTCATCTTTCACATTTGATTTCATATCCTATTACACATGTTCTATAAATTTTCTCCAATACTTTTCTCAGACTTATTTTATATATTTTCTATTCATTTCTTAACCTATTTTGTTTTACTTTAAATAATTCTCATATCTTCATATTCATTATACTTTATACTTTTATCTGTCAGGTTTGCAATTTCATCGCATATTCTTATTTCATCATTTCAAAAATTCTATCCCGATTCAAACAATTAAAAAAAATTCCCCCACAATTACCAATTTGAGTGTACCACCCCTTTATTTTATACATCATTTAGTTAATTCCTCTTTAATTCCCAATAATAAGTGACTTTTTAATTGTTAATTAAATAATGATCTCCTAACAGCTACGTAACACATATGCATTTTAGGCCAGATTCCACATGGCACTTTCGCCTTCAATTACATCAAATCATTAATAATTTCAATTAAATTAATCTATTCAATTAATCATAAAAACTGATGTTAATCTTTTTATAACAATCCTCATAATTCGTTGCAACTATATTCTTGAATTCATTAGACATAGTTAATATACTCATAGTTTCTCTTTCTCACACTTATTCCACTTATCTCTATGTATAATTTAACAAAAAAACAAGTATTCTAATAACAAGGAAACATCAGTTCCAATCTTTTCATTTTAAAAGTCTATATTTTCCTACCTTCTAAGTAATTTATTACTTCAAATACATTTATAATACACCACATTGCTTTGCAGAATCCCCTTTCTTAATCCTTATCTAACCATTGTCTCTATGTCTTTTAAATAAACAATTTCTTTTCATTTTTGTTCCATTTCCATATCTCTTTACTTCCTGGTTCTTTTTCTTATTACTTCTTTTTTCCTAAGTCTTGGAAGGTTGTTATCATGTCTCCTCCCAGGCTTCTCTTCTTTAAACTTCACATCATTGATGCTCTTTTAACCCTTCTAAGTGGAATTCGGCCTACGAAGCCCCTCTCCATCCTTGGGACGCTTTCCATCCTTGCTCTTTGCAGGTCTTTAGCATCCTCCTTGTTTTAGGATGACCAGAACTGGAATCGCCTGATTGGCATGACGTAGAATGGAACACGATTACCTCCATTGATGCAGCCCAGGATTGCATTTGCTCTGTTCAGCAGCTGCAGGACACTGCTGGCTCAGGTTCAAGGTGAGGGCTGCCTAAGGATGACCACTGCACCGCCTATCTCAGTGTTTCTTAACCTTGACCACTTTAAGATGTGTGGACTTCAACTCCCAGAATTCTCCAAGCCAACCTGGGTGGGGATTTCTAGAAGTTTTAAGTCCACACATTTTAAAAGTGGTCAGGTTTGAGAAACCCTGCTGTATCCTGTTCTCTGCACATCAGACTCTTCTTGTCTAAGTGAGAGAACGCTCCTTTTTTGTTCAAATCACCCTAACCTACCCCCAGCCCCACCGGGGTTTGGTTTGAAGAATATTCTAGGCTCAGTCACTTTTAAGTGCAGTTGAAATAAATAAAATTAGCGGTGACTTGCATAAGTCAATGAGACTAAAACATAATTGACTTAATTTGGGTTCATTCTTTTCATGGGTAGCTAGCTAACTGTCTTTGAATTAAGTCCATGTTGAAAAATCTATAATGGCTAGTAGCTACTTTCTCAAGTTCCCTGACACCAGAGAAGCCATAATTCCAGGCTACTTAATCCACATCCATACTAGCCCAGTTTTGCCTGCATAGTAGACCAAAGGGGGTGCGCTCTGTTTTCACCACACTTATGCCTGTTTATGAGTGAAAGGCATTCGGAATTTTCGAGTGTGAAACTGAAGAGAAGTTAGTATTCTAGATTTGCTGGATTTTTCCCTTTTCCTCCCTCGTTTTTGCCCCTCAAACTTCTGATCAAGTGGGAAAAAGGCAAATAATTGAATTTATTCTCCCCCCCCCCCTTTTTAACACTTGATCTTATCTAAAAGGCTGAGAAACAAAGCATGGTATGGCCTGTGGTTAAAAGAATAAAAGTATTACTATGACATGTTAATATAATTTCTAAAAGAACATAAAATGAATGTTTGGGAGATGCATACTGAACCTCAGAGAATATTTTGCTGCTGGTTCCTTGCTGTGTAAACTCTTAATTTCTAGACTTCTCTTGAGTCAGCGGGCTGTACAATTAGTAGCTCATTAAGTTTCTTTGCATCAAGGATATAAAACAGATGAGGAAATAATTCTAATCTAGGGTAGGCAATGGGGGGGCACAGATTCTTTCTCCTGTGGTTCTTCTGACTTCAAGGATTCCTTTCATTAGCCAGTAAGAACTAAATCATCAACATACAAACCCAACCAGGCTAGAAAAGTTACTTGACTGGAGGCAAGATCCCTACCTCTTCAGATTGACCTGCTGCAGGGCAGTTCTTTTTTTTCTTTTCAATTTTTTTATTTTATTTTTAACATACAATAAATCCATTCCATTTCAATCATGTGTTGATTAGGTACATATTTCATGTGCTTGATAATTACTAATAATATTTTTTTAACAGTATAACCATATAATAATAGTCACATTCCCATATATATAACTAATATTCAGTATATCTATTAAACTAGTTTCTCTTATTGCTTTATAATTACGCCTAATCCCTTTTAATTAATTTCCTAGCCATTTATAAAACAAGTTCCATACCATGTAATATTCATATTCTTCTTTTTCTTTAATTTCTAATGTTAATCTATTCATTTCTGCACATTCAAATATTTTTTTCAATTATTTTTCCCTCTATCGGTATCTTATCACTTTTCCAATTTTGAGCAAATACAATTATAGCTGCTGTTAATACATGAATAATTATGTATGTTATTTCTTTACTATAACCTTCAGATACCATTCCTAATAATATTTCAGGCTTCAAATCTATATGTTGTTTTTCCAACCATGTGTGGATTTTAGTCCAATATCTTTTAGCTTCTGTACAAGTCCACCACATGTGGCAATGCGTTCCTGTATGCAGGGCAGGTTTTGTGTGTCCTGCAGCAGGTAGGCCTGGACAGCAGGAGAATCTCTGTGCAGGAAAATCTGTTCATCCCTTCAAATCAAAGGAAATTTGGCCAATCTCTGCCAGGTTTTGAGCCTTCTGAAGATTGTGACAGTTCAGATCCATATAAGCTGCAAAAGCGTTTCCAGGGTGACTCTGAGAACCCCTGTCAGCCCCCCCCCCCCCCCACGGGAAGCTGCTTCCTTTCCTGGGACTGTATGGTGGTTCTGTCATCCCTGGAAAGGAGCAGCCCCTGACACATGTGGCAAGCCTGCCCCACGGCACCTTTTTAGTTTGATCCGCTGGGCATTGGCTTTGCACCCTTTGCGCCCAGGCCGGCCTGAGAGGCCCCAATGGCTGGCCTCCTCCCACAAGAGGAGTGTGGCATTGTGGGAAGTGTCTACCAATCCACGCTAGGCCCACCACTGTTTCCCATGGCCATCAGTTTAGGTGTTCCCTCCATGGTCTGATTTATGATGTTTTTATGTTTAGATGGTTCTCTGTTAAATGATGGTGGGGAATACAGAAATTCCCATCGGTGAATGAATCCGTGCTCTTAACGCTGCAAACGTGCTCACAGCCCCCGAGTGTCGTCTTTGGTGGCACAACAATAGCACTTAGAGGGATATGCCGCTCCTCAGTGCTTCATAGCCCTCTCTGAGCAGTTTTCATGCCAGCATTATTTGCATACGGCCCCCAACAATCGGTCCTCATTTTACCCACCTCGGAAGGATGGAAACCTTGAGCCGGTCAGGATCGAACTCCTGGCTCTGGGCAGAGTTTGCCTGCGATACTGCACTTTAACCACTGCACCATCCCGGCTCCCTAACCACCCCCTTAGCTTTTATCCAATTATGCCAATTATTCAGGGACTGCCCACTTCCACAGAGCGGTTTCTTTCTCTGTTTCCCTTTTTCATTAGCATTAGTGTTAGGAATATAAGTCACCTAACAGTGATTTGGGTTGGACAATATGTAAACCAGAATAAACATTTTAATACTGTCTCTTCAAGAGAATCATAAAAGTGTAATTGGGTGTGGTTTCTCAAACGGCCATAAGATGGACCCAGAAACCTGGGTTGTTTTAGTCTTAGTCTCAGAAGAGAGTGTGAGTCAGTCTGTTTCCTTCTGTTGGAGAGTATTACCGTTCCTCCTAATCGACTGCTATTACTGGATTTGATGTAAGTCTTTTACTGAACTGTTTTTGACACTGGACTTTGTTATTGAATTATCCCTGGATTGAAAACTGATTGATTTACCTGTGAATGACTTTTGGACTGCTTATTTTGAACTTTGCTTAAACTTTTCTGGAAGTAAAAACCTACATGTACTTGTACAGTGTATCTGTGTGTGTGTATTATTCAAACACTTCTCTCAAATACGTCTCCCTGTATGTGCTCATTCTCCTAACGGGGAATTACCTCAACAATTAGCATTCTGAGATCAGCTGTCTCTCGTTTTAACCACATCACTTAGCAATGGAAGTTCCAATCCCTAATTGCAGTTGTAAGTCGAGGACTACCTGTAGTTGGGCTAGCGCCTCTCCCTTATGCGGGGGGGGGGGGGAGGAATCCTCTGTGCAAAAGATGTTCCAGGTCCATGTGGGAGCTTCGTTTTAAGCAGGTGGGTGGTCAAGGAGGCTGCTGTGGTTTTTTTGTTCCCCTGATTGTGCTCCTAGGCTGCCCAGGGGAAGGGATGCAGCTGGGAAAAAGGATGTATGGCCGCCTAGTTCATCTTGGCCGCCTTTGCTTCTGCCTCTGCTGCAGGTCTTGTCCTCCAGCGCCATGGCTTCCGACCTGGAGAGCAGCCTGACGTCCATCGACTGGCTCCCTCAGCTCACCCTTCGGGCCACCATCGAGAAGTTAGGGGGCGCTGCTCAGTCGGGCGCCCCGGGAGCTGGCCGGAAGTGCCCGCCTGGCTCTCCGACGGACCCCAATGCCACTTTGAGCAAGGATGAGGCTGCCGTCCACCAGGACGGGAAGCCCCGGTACAGCTACGCCACCCTGATCACCTACGCCATCAACTCCTCACCCGCCAAGAAGATGACCCTCAGCGAGATCTACCGCTGGATTTGCGACAACTTCCCCTATTACAAGAACGCGGGCATCGGATGGAAGGTGAGGACCCTGAGCATGGGGGGAGCTCCCTCTGGGTTGCTGGGCTCTTAAGAAGCTGTGGCCTGCATGGCTGTGACCAGCCCCCAGGGCAGGGAGGGCTCGGTCAAGCCAAAGCCTCCGGTTTCTGCCCCATGGAGCCTGTGGCTCAAATTGTGCTGGGGGGCTCTGGGTTGCAGGGCAAAAAGGGAAAGGAAATCGAGCCAACTAGTAAGGAAAATAACAGCTGGGGTTAAAAGCAGCTGGAAGAGCGAAGGGTGATGCTGTCCTATTGGGGATCCAGGAGGGACCCAGCTGCCCTTCGGACACCTCACAGGCCCAAGACTGGCTCCAGCGGAGGGGTTGGCTCAGAGAGCCAGGGGGTTTCAGTCCTGGGGAAGCCCAGGCTTTGGCCTAGGTTTGCTATAGGCCGAACCAAAGATGGGAGGGGCAGAGTCGGGGGACCCGCACCCCGGAGGCAGGGATGAGCGTTTATGTGGGGAAATGCCACCAAGGCTCTTTTGGCCCTGCCGAAGCTTCACCACGCGCAAGGGAGTGGCGGAATTCCCGTCTTCCTTTACCAGGAGTTTGCTTGGCTTGAGCGAGTTTGCTTCCACTGCTAGCACCCTGTCCTGTTTTGGGCCAGAGTGCCTGCCGGGCCCTGGTTTTCTGGCAGGCAGCAACCCTATTCTGAGGATTAAGCCAGTCTGGATCCGGAGCTGTTTTCCAAAGGGAGGCTGGCCGGGGGTCTCTTCAAAGGAAGCCCAGAACCTGACTGGGCAGGCAGGAGAGGGCGGAGCTGCCCAGAGGCCGCTGGGGTCTTCTTGGGGCCTCTTCTCAGAGTCCCTGGCCTGGCCTGAAGAACCCAGCAGGGCAGGGAGCTGTAAAAAGGCGACAGTTGTTCCTTCCTTTCTCTGTCGAGCGTTTCTGGGCCGATTCAAGACGATGACAGTACAGAATAAGATGAACAGAGGGGGAGCAATGACGCCAATATACTCCCTGGGTCCTTTGGGCAACAGTCATTTCATCCGGGTCTCCCATCCCGCTCTATGTTGAGCTGCTGCTGTTCCTCCCGCCGCCCCTTGCAGCCCCCGTTTCCCAGCAAAGTTTGACCTGTCATTTCTCAGCTGCTTGATGGTGCAGAGGACGTGGGGGGGTGGGGGATGTGTGTGGGGGGGGGGCTGGGAGCCCCGAAGGCTTCCGGAGCCTCAGGCCGCAGCTGCCTTCCCTGGGCAGAAGCTGTGGGACCCTACGGAGGTCTCTGAGGCCAAGGGGCTGTCAGGGCAGCAGGGCTTGGGGTCGGGGAAGGGGGCTTGGGCGCCCAGGGCAGCTGCTTGACTGCTGCAGTGATTCCTGTGGTTCTCTCCCTAGAACTCCATCCGGCACAACCTCTCGCTGAACAAATGCTTCCGGAAAGTGCCTCGGCCCCGGGACGACCCTGGAAAGGTGAGCCAGCTTTCCTCCAGGGAGGGAGCCTTCCAGTGAAGTTTCCCCTTCTTTTGGCCCAGCGAGGCACAAGGAGATGGGACGGGCCGAAGGAGGCGAGGTGGTTCTGCCCGTGGAAGGGGCTCCGGGCCAGGTGTGGGGGGCTTAGGGCCACTTCACCTCCCTGTCTTTGGAGGCAGCAGGCAGAGGCAGGAGGACACGCTGAGCGGGAGCTTCACCCGGGAGGCTTCCTTCCCTCTCGGGGGGGGGGGGATATGCTCTTCCTGCCCAGCCTGTTCCTCCCAAGAGGGTTGCCAGGAGGCTGAAACTTGCTGGGGACGGTGGCACTGAAGAGAAACCAGGGCCTGGCGGAGGCAGGAGGGGGACAGGAGGCTGGCCCAGTCAGAGGCTGAATCTCCTCCCCCCCACACCCACCTTTTGTCCTTTCAGGGCTCATATTGGACGATTGACACCTGCCCTGATATTTCCCGGAAGAGGCGCCACCCACCAGATGACGATGTGAGTTGGAGCCCTTGAGTGGGAGGGAGCAGGTCCCTCTTCCCCAGAGAGCACCTGGAAAAGGGCTTTGAAAATAGCCGAGGAGCCCGTTTCTCCCATGCATGCACGCAGCTCAACGGTGCAGTCTCAAAACCAACCTCTTGCTTAAAGAAACAGAGGAGGTTTCCTTGGCTGAGCTACGCCTTGATCATCCTCTTGAGTTAATTAATGGCTGACAGTTTCCTTAAACTGGCACAGCCCCAATCAACCCGTGTTCAGGAAACATGGGGCCCTCTGGAGGCTCTCTCAGGGCTGCAGCTGGGAGGAAGCCCCCTGGAGGGACACCTGGCCTTGGCCACCAGGGAAGACGTCCGAAGGCTTCCCTCAGAGCCCCCTTCCTTGGGAGGCTGGGCTGGCCCTCCTTGCCCCTGGTGCGCCCATCCTCCCTGCCATGAGGCCTCTCAGATGCCCCCTTTGGTTTTCCAGCTGTCCCAGGATTCCCCGGACCAGGAGGCCAGCAAAAGCCCCCGGGGCTCCGTCTCTCTGGGCCCCGAGGCCTCGCTCTCTCCCGAGTCCAACCAGCAGCTCTCCTTGCAAAGCACGCCCCCTCTGGGCAGTTACGGCCAGGTGCGTGATGGTGGCGCCAGAGAGGTTGGGCTGGGGGTGGCAGGAGGGTCAGTGAGCCTTGGTCCCGCCCAGGGCCCCTTGGTGCCTCCCCCGCCACGGAGGGATGCTCCTGTTTCACCCCCACTCCCTTCCTTGCCTTCTGCAGCAGAGCGCGGGGCCGGTGGAGGTGGCCGCCACGGTGGCGGGCGGACAAGGCCGTGAAGGGACCGAGGGGCCTCCTCCGCACTACAGCACCAGCAACGACTTGAAGTTCTCCTACTCCGAAATCAACTTCCAGGATCTGAGCTGGTCCTTCCGAAACCTCTACAAATCGATGCTGGAGAAGTCCTCTTCTTCTCAGCATGGTGAGCACTGGGGCCAGGGGTGGCCAGGGGTGGGATGGGCTGGCTGCACCCGGGACCGCCCCCTCTGACGCAGACGGGGGCGGCTGGGCCGCTCTCCGGATGCTCGGAGACCCTCTTGCCAGCAGGGGCGGCTGGTGTGAAGCAGCCCCTCCACGCAGTTTGGGGGAGCACTCGGTCTGCCCCCGCTCCGCCTCTTCTCTTTGCCCCCCTGCTGGCTTGGGGGGAGCAGCGTCTGCCCGGAAGATCTGGTGGGGGAAAGCCAGCCCCAGGAGGGCAAACTCTGCAGCCCCCTCTCCGCCCTCTGAAACTGCCCCCTGGCCCCAGGAGGGGCACCGCTGGCAGGGCGCCATATTGAACATGGGCTGTGGGGCAGACCCTCTCCTGCTTGCCCACCGGCTTTCCTTTGGGGGGGGTGAAGGGGCCCTGCGGGGCTGGGTGGGGCATTGGGAGCAGGAGTTGCCATTGGAAAAGCCAAGATGGCAGCCGCAAGGTTGCCAGTTGCCCCCTAAAGAAGAGGCAGAGCTTCGATCACACCGTTGTGGCCACCACCTTGGCTCTTTTGACCACAATCTGTAGGCACCTCTGACCCGGGACCAGTTGGAGACAGGTTCAGTTCCCAACACCAGAGCCCCCCACTTCCTCCCCCCCCCCCCCCGGAAAAGGCTCAGCGGGGGCACAAGCCCGGCCACAGGTTGGGAGAGCAGGAAGGCCCCCATGCGCCTCCTGAGCGCTTTCCTCCTGCTCTTCCCTTCAGATTTCTCCTCCCTCCTGGGGGAGATGCAGCCCTCCAACCACAGCTACTACATGTACCAGCAGCC
This sequence comes from Notechis scutatus, assembly GCF_900518725.1. The sequence continues at coordinate 17,275 of NW_020717227.1, read as the reverse complement.
TCAGGGGCCCCCAAACGTCGGACCTGCGCCGCCCCTCCACGCTCCAGCCTCGGAGAGCTGCCAGTCCCAGAGCAGCAAGCAGCAGGCGGGGGATGGCTACGGCCCCCCTCCCGTGATGTCTCTGCACCCCTCTGCCATGCAGCACGGAGGGTACCACCAGCACCACCATCATCCCCATGCCCACCCGCAGCAGCAGCAGCAGCAGCAGCAGCAGGCAGCCCCTCTCAATAACGCCGGCTTCGGTGAGTTCAAGCCCAGGGAGAGGCAGAAAGGAAAATGGCCGCCCGAGCAGAGAGCAGCCATCTCATAAATGAACAGGGCGGTCCTCTACGTGACACCAGGGCGCATCTCCTGCCCCCCCCCGGGGGGGGGGAGACAAGAGAAAAGGCCTAAGGGTGTGGTGGGGCAAAGGAGTCCACTCATTCCCCTGCCTGTCTCTTCCTCCCCCTCCCTTCCGTCTCCAGCTTTCCCCTCTGACTGGTGCTCCAACATTGACTCCCTGAAGGAAAGCTTCAAGATGGTCAATCGGCTCAACTGGTCCAGCATTGAACACTCCCAGTTCTCGGGTGAGGGGAGGGGTGTCCCTCCTGGGGGGAGGGGTTCCTGGTGCAGGCAGAGCACTGACCGCCGGTTCCCCCCCCCTCCGCCCCCCCCACAGAGTTAATGGAGAGCCTCCGCCAGGCGGAACGGAAGAACTGGTCCTTAGACCAGCACCACATTGCCAACCTCTGCGACTCCCTCAACCACTTTCTCACCCAGACCGGGCAGCTCCCTCACCTGGGGGGGGGCCCGCACCCCACCCGCATCTCCGAGTCCTGTGCCCTGAACAGCAACAAGCAGGAGCAGCCCATGAGCCAAGGTAGAGGCCGAGGGCAAGGAGCAGCGGTGCGTCCTTCCTTCTGGGAGGCGGGGAGAGGCGTTTTCAGGGGAGCATGCCCCTCCCCCTGGAGGAGGAGATGGAGGGAGACCCAGGGACCCCCACTGCCTCACCCTACCTAGGACAGGGTCCTTATGGGGAGCCACTTGGGGTGGGGAGAACAGGTCGTCCTTCTGCAGTGGGCGCCCCCTCCTGGCTCCCTCCTCTCCCCCTTCCTCCTCTCAAAATGGCCCCTGGCTCTCAGGGTCCGGGCCTGGTCACAGGACCCGAGTTTAGGGCTCGCTCCGTGGATGGTGAGGAGGAGGCCAGGAGACGGTGGTCTCTTCAGGATGCCCCATTATAGACGCCTGTGCCCAAAGGAGGCCCCAGAGTTCTGTCTCAGTCCTTTGGGGGGGGGGATTGGGGACCCTCACGACCCCCTTCAACTCTGCCATGAACCAGACATTCCTCCCAGGAAGGGGAAGAAGCAGGCAGGCGCCCTAAAACAGCCCCCCTCCGCATCCAAGGAGGCCTCCCAGAGGTGGGATGGATTTTCAGGGCTGACCCTCCCTCCTTGCCCCTCTTCTCCCCAGTGAACTCGTATGGCCAGCCGGCACCCCCCCACCTCTACTCGGGACCTTCTGCGATGTACCCAATTCCCACCCAGGACTCGCCAGGGTATAACCGCCCAGGTAAGGAGACAATGCCCACACCGGTGCCCAACTGGGGAGGCAGCCACTCCTCCTCCTGATTTCCCTGGCAGGCTCTCTGGACGTCCCCCCCCCCCCCCCCCCCGCGCCTTGGATTGGCCAACCTCACGGACACCCTTTTCATCCTTAAATACGTTCACTCAATGAGGGCCCCACCAAATTCCTGGGGGAGGGGAGGGGAGGGTTTGCCACAGGAAGAACGGGGAGGAATTCAACTTCCTAAACCGCTTCCTCTTCATGCCATTTGCTCAGGTCACCATTTGGTTTCGCGGCCCCCTCCAGGCGCCCCCGAGGAGATCCCTGATGACTTCAACTGGGATTTGATCACCTAGCAAGCCAGAGACTTGGTAGCCCGTCCCTCCTGGAGGCCCCCCCCTCCCCCGCGGGAGGAGGAGGAGGAGGAGGAGGAGGAGGAAGAAGCCGTGTGTGCTGGTCCCAGGCCAGCAGCGCTCGGCCTCCTTCCTTGCCTGTAAATAGATATATATTCTCTTCTTCAGCCAGAGAAGCTGCCACCAGATACTGCCGAAGATAATCTTCCTTGCGCTCCTTGGTTTTACCTTCTTTTCTTCTCCCTTATATTATTATTATTATTATTATTATTACCATCCTCCTCATCCTTGTACCCAGCCCTTTTTGCTCTATCTGCCAGCTTCGGACTTTACACGTTTATTGGGCGCCTTGTCTGGATGCAAGGCCGGAGGAGACTTCCAAAGAATGGAGGGCATCTTTCATCCTCGTCATCCTCCTCCTCCTCCTCCTCCTCTCTTGCCTTGTACAATCCCTCTTTCCCCCAGAGGTGGCCAGGGACTCTCTCGATGGCTGCTGAAGTGAGCGCACCCGTGGATCTTGAGTCTGTAAGAATTATGTTCTTCCTAAATGTCGTGACGTATGTATGTGTATGAGGGGGGGGAAAGGAGTTGTTGGACTGCTCTGGAGGAGAAATCTGCCTGCTTCTTTGCACCCGCGAGCAGCAGCGGAGGAAGGGAGGCCAGATGGGAGGAAGGCTGAGCTCGGAGAGGCTGAGAGAGGCCGGAACGGGAAGCGAGGAGGAGGAGGAGGAGATTGTCCGACCCGCAACACGGAGGCTGCTGCCAAGAGAGGAGGGCTGGCGGGGGGGGGGGTGTCTCCATGTTGGACTCCCTGCCGTTTTGTACTTCAGCCCTTGGCAGGCCAGAAGAGCTGGACAGGCCTGCTCCATGCCAGGTGGGCTGGACAGCAGGGACCGCTGGACAAGACACCATCAATCTCCCCCGGGGGCTTCTCCCACTGGCTCCCTCTCCTTGGTTCCCCTCTTGGAAGGCGGCAGATGAGACAGACAAATCAAGAGGAACCGCACTCTTCTCCCCTCCGAGGGTTTTTTTTAAAAAAAAAACTTCTGGATTTTACTGCTTCTCCCTTTTGCTGGAAACGTGTTATGACTTGTGATGCAAAAGTGGAGGAGGAGGGGGGGTTTCCCCCCCCACCCCCGCGCCTTGTATAGCCGAGCAAGGGACGATGCTTCCTGTGGCAGATGAAGGGAGGCAGAAAGGGGAACATGGAGACGAGCAGAATTGGGGGGGGGAAGTTGGGGCCAACCCCCGAACGGGTCGGGCCCCCCCCCCCAATTGGGAAGGGAAGCTGGACGGCCCCTTCTGCTGCAGGGAGGGCCGGGCGGATTGGGGGCAGGCCCTTCCAAGCATGGCCGCTGTACAAAAGGCGCCCACCTGGGATTCCATGTTGAGCTGGCTGTGGCACCCCAGTGCCCTGCTGCTGGGCTCCCTCTTCCCAGGGTGCTGCTCTGTGGCCAGGCCTCTGGTTCTCCTGCATGCCCCTCCGGCTGCAAGCCTGCTTTGTGTGTGTGTGGGGAGGGGGGGAGAGCCCGGCTGGGTGCAGAACTATCATGGAGGGAAGGGAAGGTTCCTGGAGCACCCAGCTCACTGCTGGGGAGGGAAGGGAGGGGGGTTTGGACAGGAGGGGGGTGTCGTCCAGTGGTCTTCAGGGAGACCCTGAGTCGGATGTGCAGGAGGCCCCGGTGCTGACCTCCTCTCCTGTCACGAGAAGAAGGTGGCTGCCCAGGGCAGGATGCAGGGATGGTTTCTCCTCCAGGTTTTGGGCAGGGTGGCTTCTGAGGAGGAGCCCCTCCCCCATCCCCCAAGAGTCATTCAGGGAGGCAAGAGATCATCCATCAGGCTCTCCATCCACACAGTTGCGCCTTTTTGCATATGTAAATAGATTCCCATCAGTGTCCACATCGGTCTTGTCCTCCCCTTTCCTTCCGTGTAAAGGAGCTCTGTCGTCCTGGGGTGAGGATTCGACCTGAGGCAGAGCCCTGCCAGTGTCCCGGTCTGCCTGGGGAGAAGGGCCCAGCCAGGCGGCCTGCCTGCCAGCCACGGAAGGGCGTCCCTCGCTTGCCCTTTGCTCTGGGCAGCCCACAATGCTCGATGCCGGGGAGAGGGCGGGTGGCCTCACAAAAATTATTTTTGTGCATGCTTTCTTAATTAAAAAAGTGAATGTTTATGGTTTAACTGTTTTGGTGCCCCTGTTTTAATTTGTGGCAGACGGCAGGGCTGGTGGGTTTTGGGCCCTCCTAGTCCTTACGGAACAAAAGCCAACAGAAGTTTAAATCTGGCCCTTGAGCGTGCAGGCCTCTCTGGGCCAAGGAAGGCCCTGCCGGTCTGGGTGGCGCTGTGGGCTGCCTTAGGGATGGGGGGGCTTACTTACCTTGCCAAGCGGCCCCCTTGCTCCGGGCCCTGGGCAGCCCCCCAAAGTTCTAAACCCTGCAGACCCCCCCAGCGGCCCTGTGGACTGGCCACTGCTGCAACTCCCCCTCCTCCATCGCCAGCCCCACCCATGGGATAGCCTCCCCCCTCCCTGAATGGCCTGGGCCTTCTCCCCACCCACTTCCCCTTTCTTTCCCTTGCAGTGCTGACGGCACCAAACCAGCTCAGCCGAAAAGCTACCCGAGGTCATCGCCCGAGAGATGGCCGGACGTGGGCTTCCTTGGCTGGGTTTCTGTTTCTGTTCCTGGCCAGCCTGGAGGCAGCCTTAGTTAGCTGGCCCAGAGGGTCACTGCAAAAGGTCGGCTGTCACCCCACCCAACCCCACTCCCGACTCCCTCATCCTCCCGCAGAGCAACTGGGATGGAGACTTTGCCAGGAGACGCCTTGAGGAAACAGAAGTCAGCCTTGGGGAGCTCCCACGTCGTTTATTTCACAGGCGGCCCAGAAGCACCATAAGAGGAACGGTCCCCAATGTGCACAGTGCCCCCCCCCGGCTGAATCGCCCCCCTAGCATTCATGCCCTGAAGGGGCAGCCCCACCAGCCTTGGCTTCTGCCAGGGCCCCGAGCAGGAGGCCTTCCTGTGGGAACACAGCCCTGGGGAGGGGCACCTGGCAGGAGGCTCCCAGGTTGGGGCCAGAGGAGAGAGCTTTGGGCTCCTCTGCGCCAAGGTTTGCCCAGCTGGGCTGGAGGATGAAACGGAGAGCGCTGGGTTCTGAAGCAGCTGGCAGGACTCGGGCAGCAGAAGCCTTGGCAACTGAAGAGACGGACTTCCTTGGAGAGCATCTGCTCATCCTTTTTGAAGACCTCTAGAAAAATATTTGAAAAACATGCCTCGCTACAAGCCGTTAATAGCCCAGGTAAAAGGAAGGCAAAAGGTGGGTGGGAGGAGACATGTGGGTTGTAAGGCAAGCAAGCGCCACCTCCGGGCGAGGCTTCCCCGGAGCTTTGGCTGCCCAGAAGCTGCGTCAGAGGGAAGTCGAAGCGTCCACCCCGTTGTCAACCATGGTCGCCTGCCTCTTGTCCTGGGAGCAGCCTGGCGAGGAAGGCTCCCCCAAGGCCCCCTCAAACACCGCCTGCACCGTCTGGCAGGCCTTCCTCCTGAAGTTTTGCCCCACGAAGACGTAGAGAAGGGGGTTGAGGCAGCTGTTGGCGTAAGCCAGAGCGACGAACACGCTGTCCCACCACAGCAGGGCCTGGTGAAGCAGCGTCTGGGGGGCAGCCAGAAGGAAGAGCACCCCGGTGATGTGGTAGGGAGCCCAGCAGAGGAAGAACGTGGCCACCACCAGCAGGACCACCCGCAGGGCCCTCCGGCGAGGCCCCACAAAGGGCTTGGCCAGCACCTTCCAGGCAATCAGAGCATAGCAAGTGGCCATGACCACAAAAGGCAGCAGGAAGCCAAACACCGCTCTGGTGACAGTGGTGGCCACGAAGGCACTAGGCGGTTGGTCCTTGAACAGGGAAGTGCTGACTGTGGGTAAAGTCGGATGGGCCCTGGGGATCTCGTACAGCAGGGAAGGAGCGACAGGAACCGCCCTCTTCGATACATCCGCCTCCATCTCGGTTCTGTAATGGTGCAATAGACCCAAAGGCCCTGCGGTGTTTCTTTCGGTGGGGTAGGAAGGGTGTGGACCCAGGTTTCCACCTGGGAAGACATCGTTGTAGGCGCTCTCGGTGGCCAAAAGGATGGGGCCTTCAACGTCCCACAGATCGTCCAACCACTCGTAATCATCATGCCTCCCTGTTTTCCAGTTGGAGATGCACCTGGCATTGCCAAATTCATCTTCCAGGGTCTCCCGGTAGAAGAGGGAAGGGCCGCACAAAAGGAAGGCGAGGATCCAGATAACACCGCAGACCACGGACGCAAGCCTTACCGTCCGGTGATTCTGGCACCAGACGGGTTTCATCACCAGGAGGCACCGGTCAATGCTGATGGTGGTGAGGAGGAGGACGCTGGCAAACATGTTGAAAACTATAACCGAGGGGAGAACCTTGCAAAAGAGCCAGCCAAAGGGCCAGCGATAGTGGAGGGCCAACTGAGCAATGGAGAACGGCAAGGAGAGGCAGCAGACGAGGTCAGCGATGGCCAGGTGCAGGAACCAAACCGTGTTCACCGTCCGCTTCATCTTCAGGGCAGTCACCCAGATGACCAGGCCGTTTCCGGGACAGCCCAAGAGGAAGGTGGTGGAGAAGATGGCCAGAGCGGCAGCCGAGGGGGAAGGCAGCGGGAAAGGCTCGCCGCTTTCGTCTAAGCTGCTGTTTGCTGGCAGGGGGGCCATCTTCGGCTGCAAAGGGGAGAAGCCTGAAAGAAGTTTTGAGTCTGTTACTATCTGGGAGTGCAGGCGGATGTGGGGTTTTGCAGATGCCCCCTCCCCCCCCCCCCCCCCCCCCAGAGGGCCCTTAGCCAGCTACATTTTCAGATCACGGCCTGGATCTCCTTGGCCAGCGCTTGGGGGGGGGGCTTTCCCCACTAAGGCTGCAGCCTGTTCTTTAGAAAGCAGAAGATGCTGCTGCCGCGCCCGCCCCCGGGGCGTTTTTTGCTTTGCTTTCCAAACCACAGGGCCATTTCTTTTGGAAAGTAACAAAAGTGCCAAGAGGTTTCCTCCACCTGTAAGGGAGGTCGGTGGGTCAGGAAAGGATCTGCGAGTCCTGCTTAAGCCTTGCAAACGTATTTGCCAGGCGGCCGCAGGGGAAAAGTCCGGACCTGCAAAAGCCTCCCAACAAGTCCATCTAGGCAGCAGCTCTCGGAACCGGATGGAGCCCGACCCTTTTGCAGCCCAAGTCCACGGGGTGTGACCGCGGGAAGAAGCCTCTGCCGGGCAGGATCTGGCCGGGGGGGGGGGGGGGTGGGGGGGGGGGGGGGGGGGCGGCCCCCCTTTCCCGCCGGGGGGGGGGGGGGGAGGGCCAGCCAAAGCCCCCCCCCTCCCTCCCTTCGGGCTCTTCCCGGAGGGCTCCGGCCGCGAGTTAGCAACATCCCGGAGAACCGGAGGGGGCGAAGGGGGGCCGGCCCCCCTCGGATTCCGCTTTGCCCAGGAGCTGCAGGCGATGGGCTGCTCCGAAGAGAGTCGCCGCTTGGCAGTCCAGGCAGTCCAGAAGGCGGGACTCCTTGCCCGCCGCCCCGCTGCCTACCTTACCTGGGCGAAGCTCCCGCCGGGCTCCCTGCCTGCTGCTCCGCGGAGACGAGGCTGAGAACGGGGGGGGGGGGAGTTAAGTGCCCCATCAGCACTTTGGGGGCCGGGGCCGGTCGGCCAGTTCCGCTTTTCCCGGGCGGGGCGGGGAAGGGCTGAGCCTGGGGGACTCCCCGCCACTTGGCGGGGGAGGGGGCCCTGAGGAGCATCTCAGCGGGGGAGAGAGAGCCCCGCTTTCCCCGCGGGTGGGGGACGGGGACGGGGCGGCTCCGGTGGCCGAGCGCGGGGCTGCCGTGCGGAGGGTCTTTCTCCTTCGCCGCCGCCTGGACCCCCCCCCCCGCCGGTCGGGGGGGGCAGGCGGTCGTCCCCGCCTCTCTCTCCCCCCGCCCCCCCGGGAACGCCCTCGCCCGCCCCAAGGGAGGAGCAGACAAGGCGGCTCCACCCTACCCCCACCTCCCGGAGAGACAGCTCGGCCGCTCTGGCCCGCACGGCTCTCCGGCCCGGCGTTCCCCTGGGCGGCCATAGAGGCCGGGAGGCAGGAGCGGCGCCTGCGCGCCAGGACGCTGGGCGGAAGCGGCGGCGGCGGCGGCGGCAGCGGGTCTCCCCTTCCGGCGCGCGGTGGGTCAGCTGGCGGGGCGATGGCGGCGGCCGAGGCGGAGTACGAGTCGGTGCTCTGTGTGAAGCCCGAGGTCAGCGTCTTCCGCATCCCGCCCAGGGCTTCCAACCGCGGCTACCGGTAGGAGGCCGAGCCCTGCGGCGTCTCGTCCCCCGCGGCCTGCCTCGCTGGGCCGCGTCCTCGCCGGGCCTCTTGGCAGTGGAGGGGGGGGAGGGCGAGGCCGCGACCCCCCTGGCCGGTGGGGGCGGAGCGGGTGTCCCTCGGGAGCCCGAAGGTCTCGGCGGGGGCCGCAGCTGCTTCCTCCCCGGGGCCAACCCTGCCGGCCCTTCGCTGCGGGCGGTGACCGCCCCCCCTCCCTATCAGGCGCCTCCCCCGGAGCGGGGCCTGGGGGTCCGGTGGGGCCAGGCCGGCCGAAGGTCCCCGGCTGCTCCAGGGGGCGGACAGCTAGTCCTCGATCTACGGCCACAACGGAGCCCAACGTTTGTGCGGTTCAGTGAATCTCTCCCCGCTCTGCGACCTTCCCGGCCAGAGGTTTTTAAGCGAGTCGCTGCAGTGTTTGCGTTAGTGACGTGGTCCTTAAGCGAGCCAGCCTTTCCCTCCCTTTGGTTTTGCTTGTCAAAAGGGGGACCGTGGGACACGGCAACCACCATGGTAACTGAGTCGGTTGCCAGGTGCCCCAATCTTGGATCGCCTGCAACGGTCGTAAGTGTGGGGGTGACGGCCCCAAGCCCCCCCCTTTTTTTCCAGGGCCATTGTAGCTTTGGAGGGTCGGGTTGTGAAGCGGAGGATTTGCCTTGCAGGGCCTCCGACTGGAAGCTGGACCAGCCGGACTGGACGGGGCGCCTGCGGGTCACCTCCAAGGGGAAAGTCGCCTACGTGAAGCTGGAGGACAAGGTCTCAGGTCGGGGGGGCCCCTCCGGTTGCAGCTCCTGGCCAGCTGGCAGCCTGCGACGCGGGGGGGGGGGGAGGCCTTGATGGGCTTCGGACCAGGTCCCCGTGATGACCTCTGTCCCCCCCTCATGTCCATCGCTGCTCTAACAGCCCTCCCGTCCTCGGGTGTGAGGGGCCGGGATGGGGGGGGGCTTCTGCTTGGGGGAGTTTCCATGGGGCTGCAGGCAGCCGTGGAGCCAATGAAGCCAATGAAGCGCTCGAGTCCTCCTTCCTCCTCTCCCCCTGGTGGGAAGTGAAATGCTGGAGCAATTCAGGCCTGTCTCGTAATGATCTCTGAGCAGTGAGGAGGCGTCGATTGGGGGGGGGGGGGGAGCCATAACTGGTAGTTTTATGGTGAGGTGTTTCCCCCCCACCTTCCTCACCTCTGCCTGGCAATAAGGAATCCTTTCCGACTAGTTCTGGGGTTCCTCCAAGTGAGGACTTTGTGCAGGTTGAGTTGGATTCCCAACCTCCCTTGGAGGTTTGTTTGGTGTTTGGTCTTGGTGTTTTTATGCCTGGAGTCCAGGAGGCTGGTTCTTAGTTTGGTTCCAGCCCAGCTTTTTGCCAAAGTGGGCTCCCCCCCCCCCCCCCCCCCCCCCCCCCTCATTCTTGGCCGTCTACCGGCTGCTCCTCCAAAACAGAGAGTTGACTTTCAAATTACAAGAAATGCTCAAACTTCTCTCCAGGAAATGGAACGTTGAAATTTATGAAACACAAAGGTTCTCTAATTGCATCTTTGAAGAAAGGCATCTTATTAATCCATTTTTATTGGATTCATAGGATTTTTGTTATTTGATTATTTTATAAATCATATACATTGATATTTTGCTGTGGTGGCGCAGCGGTTAGAATGCAGTATTGCAGGCAAACTGCCCACTGCCAGCAGGTCGATCCTGACTGCTCAAGGCTGCCTCCGCCTTCCGTCCTTTGTTAAAAGAGGACCCAGATTGTTGGGGGCAAATAATTGCTGGTGTTTATGAACTGCTTAGAGAGGGCTATAAAGCACTGTGAAGCAGTACAGACGTCTAAGTGCCATTGCGGCTTGTTTAGTGATCCAATCTAGTTGCAAAGAGGCTGCCCTGCTGAAGGACCTCGTCCCAGAGGTCAGCCAGGGTTGCAGCCTCCTGAGAGGGCAGGAGACAAGGGGTTCGGACCCATCCACCTCTTGGCCAGCTGGATGGAGATGCCTTTTGCGAGTGGGCAGCTCTCCCTGGCAGCCGTCCTGGAAAGGGCCTGGTTCCCACTTTCCCTGCTGGGCCTTGAAGGCAGCTCTCTCCATCTCGTTTCCTCCCAGGGGAGCTTTTCGCACAGGCTCCGATCGACCAGTACCCTGGCATCGCAGTGGAGACAGTCAATGACTCCAGCCGATATTTTGTCCTCCGGATTCAGGATGGGAACGGTAAGGGGGAGGGGGAGGAGGACAACGACACATGGTTTCTTAGCTGAGGTGAAGGATGGCGGCCCTACCGGGCATGGGCCTCCAGCCACCCTAAGGATCTGGCCCCTGGGAACCGTCTTCCAGGCCTCAGAGAGCCAAGAAATGCCCCTCGGGAGCAGGCTGAGCAAAGCGTTTCAGAGCCAAGGGCCCGGTGAGGAAAATTCAGAACCAAATGCGAGAGAAGCAGACCATGGGGAGCGACCCCAGGGAGGGCGTGGGAAGGCCCTCCCCTCTCCGGCTGGTTCTTGGCTGAGGACCTCCGCTGGGCTGAAGGCGCTGGGGCTCTTGGCCAGGGGAGGCGTGATACCTGTGGCCAGGTTGGTTCTGAACGCCAGGCGCCCAAGAAAAGGTTTCCCTCCGGGGTGGAGGCGGATGCAGAGCCTGGCCTTCCCTCGGGAGGATCAGGAGGTCTGTAAGGCGGCAGAGTCGGCCCCTCCTCCGCCCAAGGGGAGGCACTGCATTGGCCAAAGAGGCAGGGTGTTCCCAGGAGCTCTCGGGCTCTGGGCCAATGGCTGCTGGCTTTCTTGCCCAGGGCGCAGCGCCTTCATCGGCATCGGCTTTGGCGACAGAGGAGACGCCTTCGACTTCAACGTGGCCCTGCAGGACCATTTCAAGTGAGTGATGGGGTGGGGGGAAACGGCAGCAGGAGCCACTCTGGAGAGGGGGAAGGCCTGCGGAAACGGAGCTGCTCCTGTCTGGCATGGGGGCTCAGCTCACTTCCGGGGGGATGGGTGGGGGTGGAGGGGAGGCGGTGTTTCATTGCCTGAGGCTTTTCTGAAACCCAAAAGGACAAAAAGGGCCGGGTGGCTGCACCAAAACACATGACAACGTCCCAGGGCGAGCCTCCCATCCATCCATCGCCCAGTGTCTCCCGTGGCTAACCCTTCAGCCAAGATCACTGGCCAAAGAAGACAAGGTACGGCTGGGCCGTGACCTTCCACCATCCAGGGAACCATCGTTCCGACCGACGGTGGCCAGGGCTGATCCTGGGCGTTGCCGCATCCTCACAGTCAGGGGATCCCCATCCTGGGTGCTTAGCCACCCGTTTGCCCTTCCTGGGCAGCTTCAGGGTCCCCGGACCACCTGATGGCCATTGGCAACCTTAACCTGCCGGCTTCCCCAGAAAGTCAGTCGGGGCAGCTGGCAGAGAAGGCAGCTTATCCCACCCGGGCAGCCCCTCCCCGCTCCGGTCCTTGCTCAGCGCCGCACCTCCCCCTTCGCTTCCTGCCGGCCTGGGACAGCTTCCCTTGTGGGGAGGCCATCTCCTCCCCAAAGACTCGGGGGCTCAGTTAGCAACCGCCTTGTTTTAGGGACAGGTAGGCCTTCCGGTCCCCGTGGCTGCTGTAAGCCGAGGGTTACTGCCACTACCACCTTGCCTTGCTCCTCCCCGGCCTTCCCTGCCCCTAACCTCCTTGCACGCAGGTGGGTGAAGCAAGAGACGGAGATCTCCCAGGAGTCCCAGGAGTTGGACAGCCGGCCCAAGCTCGACCTGGGCTTCAAGGAAGGGCAGACCATCAAGCTGAACATTGGGGTGAGGCCCCCCCACGCCCCGCTGGCTGGGGTTTCAGGGGTGCCCTGTGATTCTGGGAGACCCCTCCTAACGCCGCCTTTCTCCCTTTGCAGAACATGCCCACCAAGAAAAGTGGGCCAGCGAAGCCCCGCCCCCCCGGCTCAGGCGGACTCAGCCTTCTGCCCCCACCCCCGGGGGGCAAAATGGCCGCTCCTGCTCCCCCCCCAGTTCCCCCTCTTTCTTCGACAGCCATTTCCAACCACGTGACTCCACCCCCCGTGCCCAAGTCCAGCAGTGCTGGCAGCACAGGTAACGTCCTGCTTCCTGAGGGAGGGGGGTCCCAGGGATGAGCCCCTCCCCCAGCAGGTGCTCAGGAGAGGCGGGGGGGGAGGCAGCAGAGGCCCCTTGGATCTTCCTGAGTCGGGATGGGGCGGCCCTGTTCTCCCTCGGGGGGAGGAGGAGCCCCTGGGCAGGCCTCCTTCCACCTGGCTGGGCAGCCACTCCAAGGAAAGGATTCCCCCCCCCCCGTGACCTCCCTTTTGTGTATCAGTCAAAAGAAAGCGCAAGTAGTCCTTGACTTACGATGGTTCGTTTAGTGACCGTTCAAAGGAAGGCACGGCCAAAAGGGACTTGGGGCCGCTTTTCCCAAGTGAAGGACCTTCGCAGTGACCAGACCCCAGGGGCTTGGCAGCTGCCTCGCACTTAGGACCGTCGCTGTGTCCTGGAGGTCTCGCCAAACCCTTTGGCGACTGACTGACCAGCAAAGTCAATGATTGTTACTCACTTAACAACTACAGGGATTTGCTTAACAACGGTGGCAAGAAATGTTGCAAAATGGGGCAAAATCACTGAAGAGGCGTCTCACTTAACAACCTAAACCTTGGGCTCGCTTGTGGTCCTAAGTCGAGGACTCCCTGGGCACACTGTGGGGGCATATTTGGGAGGTTCTGGGGGGGCAATGCAGCCCAGGAGGTTCCTCCTCTGCCTCTCTTGGCCAGAGCAATGCCGGAAGGGGCCTCTCTGAGGGCTGGGAGGGTCTGGAAGAGACCCCCCCCTCTGTATTCCTAACCAAGAACTGCCCCCCCTTCCACCCCCAGATATTCTCCTAGACTTCAACCTGTCACCTTCGGCCGCCTCCAAGGGCCCCCCGCCTGCCCTGCTCCCAGCCACCGCAGATCTCTGGGGAGACTTCAGCACTGCGCCCAGGTAAAAGGGAGGCTGCGGAGGGGCGGCTTTTCTCGGGGTGACCTACCTCCTTCTTCCTCCTCCTCTTCTTCCCCTCCCCTTCTTCCTTTTCTTCCTCTTCTTCCTCTTCCTCCTCTTCCTCTTTCTCCTCTTCTTTCTCTTTCTCTTCTTCCTCTTTTTCTTTTTTTTCTTCCTCTTCCTCCTTTTCCTCTTCCTCCTCTTCTTCCTCTTCTTCTTCCTCTTTTTTTCTTCCTCTTCTTTTTCTTCCTCCTCTTCCTCCTCCTCCTCTTCCCTCCTGTTTGGCCTCTGGGGCAGTCGGGTTCTCCTCCTTTCGGGATTCCGTCCTGGGCAGAGGGACGTTTGCTTCGAGATCTTGCTGGGAAGATGGGGGGGGGGCTGGTCCTTGAGGCCCCCAGCCTCTCTCCTAATCCTTTCCCTGCCTCTCTCCCCCCCCCCCCCCAGTGCAGTTCCCAGCCAGCCTGCTCAGCCGTCCAAGTGGGTTCAGTTCTGAAGAAGCAGGAGGGAGGAAACGGAAACGGACCAACGGCCGAGGCAGAGGGACCCACCTGGGCTCTTCAGCCCAATCCCAACTTCCAGACAATCCCCGTTTTTGTTGGCGTGCCCGTTCCCTGGGTTCCCCACTGCATTCCCTCTCTGGCGCAGCAGAACTGCTTCAGAATCCGCCCCTCCGGGAGCCTTGGAAGAGCGAGGGAGGGAGGAGCGAGGGAGGGGGGACGGCTGAAACCTGGCTTCCTGCCTCTGGTCAGTCCCCGAGGTCTGGGAGGCTGACCAGAAGCTGCTTTTCCTTTGGGGTTCCCAGCCAGGCTCCCTTTCCTTTCCCCTGGGCCCCAGAGAGCAGCCGTCCGGAGCTGCCCCTGCGGCTGATCTCTGCTCTCAGGAGAACCGGCTCCTCTGGGCTTCCCCTCGTCCTCCTTCCCTCGAAGGCTGGCAGTCGGGGCCTTCCAGATCCATTCGTGTGTTCTGTGTTTGGTGAAGCCTCACAATTTCCCCGGGATCCTTTCACCCCGCCCAGTTCTTGTCAGAAAAGGTCACTTCCCAGGTCGGGCGTGGCTGCAGCCCCCAAGCGGCTCTCCTGCTCCCATCTCTTGTGTGGGTGACGGCTGTGGATCTCCCTCAACCGGCTCCCTTCTGAACCTGGTGTGTTTTGCCCGGCAGGGAGGGAGGACTGGGCCATGAAGCCCTTTCTGGCAGATGCGTCTCTGTGTCTCCCCCTGGTGTCTTTTTGGGGATTTGCGCAGCTCTGCCCTTCTCCTCCTCCTCCGCCTCCTGCCATTGGCGAGCTAGAATGGCTCTGGACCAGCTGCTTTGCTTGGCCCCTGTGGCACTCTTGATTCGTTTCCCCCTCCCCCCGGAGGCTCGTGACCCCCTTGGGCAGTAATGCTTAACGCTGCTGTCGTCTCAGCTCTCGCCTGTGCATGTCCTGGGTGACCCCCGTGGTTTGGTGCTTCCCCTGTGGGTAGTTTTTAAGTGAGCAAGGCCCTTCCAGGCACCCTCTCTGTGTTCCCTCCCTTCTCCGCTCCCGGCCACCTCTGGATCTCCTTGGCAGAGGAGCAGCAGGGACCTGCTCCGTTGGCATCAGGCGGAAGGCCGCCAGGAACGAAATGCACTTTCTTAAAAAAGGAAAGCGGGGGCCTCCTTGGCCAGGCTCCCCATAGGCACCCCCTCCCCCGAGGTTTCCTTCGATCCCTGGCAGGCGGCAGGCGAGGGTCAGGCGTTGGGCTGCAGCTCCCGGAAGGACCCAATTCCCCCTGGAGGGAGGGAGTCGTAGCCCAGCTGGGAAGCCCCCCTGGGGCCTGGCTGGCCCCTCTCCCTCCTTGGCAGGTTCCCCTGGCCACACACACACCCCCCAGCCTCACGCAATGACCCACCTTCCTAGGTTGGCTGATTGGGAGGCTCTCCCTCTGTGTGTGCGCGTGTTTTCTTACGGCTAGTATTACCTAAATAATATATTATGTATTGTCACAAACAGAAGTCATGCTCACCTGTGTGTATATAAAGTATACGGTGTTCTGGTTCAACAAATAGCAAATAAAATGAGAATGAAACCTGAGAAAAGCTCTGCATTAAAAGAAGCCACAGGGCAGCTTCCCCTCCCCCGCTTCCTCCGAGCTGGCCGGGAATATCCGGCTCCTTTCTCCCCCCCCCCCCCCCGTGTTGGGCCAGGCGGGGTCGGTGGGGGGGATGGGGTCAGTGGGCGGCTGCGAGGGCAGAGGGTCTCCCTGGAGCCCTCTTCACATGCTCAGAGTCCGTGAGCAGACGAAGAAGTGGCAGAGCTTTGGTGCCACTGCCGTGAGGCCTATGGTGACCCCCCCATGCTCCAGCCTTCCTCGCTCTCCAGAGACGGCACAAGGGGGCTTCAGGGAAGCCGGGAGGATCCGGGCTTCCGTTTGAAGAGAGGATACAACGGACGACGGGTGGAAACTGAAGCAGCTCTTCGTAAGGAGGAACGGAGCCAGCGAGGGAGGCGGAGGAGAGCGCAGCAGCCACACCCAGAGAGCTCTGCAAAAGTCTTCTGCAGTTTTGTGGCCGGGGCGGGGGGGGGGGGGGGGGGAGGGCAAGGTCGTCTCCAGGGCAGAGAAGATGCTGTGCTCTAGGGAGCCCCAGAAGGAAGAGTCCTGGGTTCGGTGACTCCCCACTACCCAGAAGTTGCAACGGGTTGCTGCTCTCCGGCCTCTGGTGCCGTGAGCCCTGCCCGCCCCGAGGCGGCTCTGGGGCTGAGGGAGACTTACAAGAAGTCCCCCCCTCCCCTCCCACCGGCAGAACCGGCTCCTCTTCGGCCCGTGTCAGATCTGGTTCTGGAACAGGCAGGTGGCCCTGGTTGCCGCCTTGGGAGAAGGAAGGGAAATAATGTGAAGCAAGTGGCTTTGCTTGGTGTCGGCTGTTGACAGGGCCGTAACGCTCTGGCTTGGCCTAAGGGCAGCAAAGCCGCTTCTCTTTTCCAGCCAGAGAACCCAGGAAGGGATGTGCTTGAAAGAGCAGGCGAAGGAGGGCGCTTCCCTCTCCCCCTGCAGCTCTGCCTCCGGGCAAGGGATCCAGGGCCTCCCTGGACTGGCTGGGCTGTGACCTGGCTCGGCCTCGAAGCCCCCCCTCCTCCCCTCCCCACCCAAGAGTGCCTCCAGGGCTCCTTCCAAACACCACGCTGGCAGGCGAGGGAGGGAGGGAGGGAGGGAGGGGGCAGGGGAGGAGGACCTCAGCCCTGGTCCTAGGGCTAGGCCGCTGGCTGCTGCTTCCCGGGGGCTCCCTGTCCCTTCTTCTGGGGCCCCCTCAGCCGGGCCGGGGGGGGGGGGGGAGGCAGGGACCTTCAGGGGATGTTGGGTTAGGGGCTTAGCAGGGCCCCCTCCCACTTCGTCCGTGTTTGGTGATCCTGGAGCCCCTCCCCACCCAGAAAGCCCCCCCCCCCGTGGGCTCTGAAGGGGGGAAGCAGCCCATTCCCCTCAACTTGGCAATTGGGGCAGAGGGCTTGGCAGGCCCTTTTTGGCCTGGGAAGGCCTCCGAGCGCGTCTGAGGGTGCCAAAAGTCCGGGGCGGTTTTGCTTGAAGTCTTCAAAAGCGGAGGGGGGGGCAGCTGAAATGTTCTCAGAGCCCTTTGGCTGGAATCACAAAAAAGGAAGGGCTGCACTTGGGGAAGGGGTAGCTGCTGCCCCCTGGTGGACTGAGAGTTCAGCAGCAGCCCTTAGCCACGGCAGGGAAGAGGATAAGCAGAATAGAAGGAAATAGGATAGGAATAGAATTAGAATTAGGATAGGATAGGGATAGGATAGGAATTGAATAGAATAGGAATAGAATAGAACAGGATAGAAAAGGATAGAATAAGGATAGGGATAGAATAGGAATAGGATAGGAATACGATAGGAATACGATAGGAATAGGATAGGAATAGGATAGGATAGGAACAGGATAGGAGTAGGATAGGAATAGAATAGGAATAGGATAGGAATTGAATAGAATAGGAATAGAATAGGAATAGGAAAGGATAGAATAGGAATAGGGATAGAATAGGAATAGGGATGGAATAGGATAGGAATAGAATAGAATAAAATAGAATAGAATAGAATAGGAATGGGATAGGAATAGAATTAGAATAGAATAGGAATGGGATAGGAATAGGATAGGAATAGGATAGGA
>NW_020717226.1:132302-148458 GCF_900518725.1 Notechis scutatus | reverse complement strand
GAAGGAAGGAAGGAAGGAAGGAAGGAAGGAAGGAAGGAAGGAAGGAAGGAAAAAGGAACGAATAAGGATGTGATGGTGCTCCAAAGGCTACTGCACTACACTCCCATCAGTCCTGAGTTGTGCTATTAAATCCAGTGCCACCAGGGAGAAGTCAAGTTGTGAAAGAGTGATTGAAATTCCTCACAAAACCTCATTATTCAGGTTAAATTGCCATGTTGGCACTTTTTGATAAATGAGTTTTGGGTTGCAGTTGGGGCACTCAGTCCCTAAAAGGTTCATCATCACTGCCATAGAGTTTTGGTGCTGTTTCCATCCACAGCAGGCATGAGATCACTGACGGCTTTAATTACAAAATCATTTTCTAAAGCCAGCCTGTCCAAATTAAACTTTGCTGTTTGAATCTATTAATTGTATTAGTGAATTAGGTACATTTTTTTTCAAATAGTTTCAAATAATTCAGCTATATGGTAAATATCTATCTACATCTTACATTCCAGGATATATAATGATAAAAGCTACGCTTTTGATTTTCTAAGACCATCTAATTCAGGTCTGTCAAATATCAGGCAGGCCGGATGCGTCACGCACCGGCCACGCCCACACCCGCTTTAGGGAAGGGTACATCAGGGAATGTACACACCCGCTTTAGGGAAGTCCTGATACATCAAGATGAAGTGGAGGAACAAATCTTTGCACTTGTGTTCTAGTACTCTGAATTGGACTCAGAACACATCAGAAATACAGCTCCTGTAAGAAGCCCTCCAGTCAAGAGATTTGACTCTGGTTACCAGATGGATGTGTATTTTGTCAACAGTATAGAAGTGGTGTATCCAGGGATAGGATTCACATTTTTTAACAACCGGTTCTGTGGGTGTGGGTTGGTGGGCGTGGCTAGGTGGTCATGTGACTGGGTGGGTTTGGCTAAATAGGCATGGCTAGGTGGTCATATGACTAGGTGGATGTATCTAAGTGGGCGGGCTAGGTGGTCATATGACTGAGTGGATGTGGCCAATTTAGCAGTCCATTTTGCCTTTGTTCTTCCTAATCTGTACTTTCTGAACCCAAGGCATCTATTTATTTAATAAGACACCCACCCCCCAAGGGAAAAAAAGCACAAACTTTCTTGCCAGTTGCCTAACTTCAGTACAACAGCAGCTTCAGGCTCCTTAAAATAGGCCATGAAAAAAGAACGAAACAAACAAGATTTCCTTCAAAATAACTCCTGATCATATGGTTCAGAAGACCACACAATAAACCAGATTGAGAACTGTACCAATTAAGACCGTAACTAAAACCCCCAAGATTTGTCAAAGAGAACCACTCTAAAATCCATTAGCATTGCATTTCTCTGAATGCACCATATACCTTTATCTTATGTATTGTAAATTGACCTTTTGTTACCAGCAATATTAATTTGCATTTTTTTAAACTTTATTTAAAATGAACAGATTTCAAATTATATAAACCCCATTGACATTGGCTGTAGGCAAACACAAACCCCATCCATTTGCTCTCTCTCTCACATACACAACAATCTGCTTTGAAAGGTAAATAATATATATAAAGCAAATGTTAACCGCACCAAACTTGATTGCAGGAAATACGACTTCAGCAATAGAGTGGTCAATGTCTGGAATACTCTACCCGACTCTGTAGTTTCTTCCCCAAACCCCAAAAACTTTAACCTTAGACTGTCTACTATTGACCTCACCCCTTTCCTAAGAGGTCTGTAGGGGGCGTGCATAAGCGCACCAACGTGCCTACCGTCCCTGTCCTATTGTTTCTCTTATTCTTCTTTTATTTTTCTTATATGTACCCATTTCATGTATTCACAACTATGTATACACGTATACTTATTATCTTGTAAACAATTGGCAAATCAAATAAATAAATAAATAAAGCAAATGTTACAGGCAATACCTTAACGCCGATTAAATCTAAAAGAGGCCAAATCAGGAGGACTGACCAGAAAGTGACTCCCTGATAACTAAGGACAGGTCCTCAAGTTTCATTTAGAATTGGAAGGATGACAGAGAAAGAAAAGAAAAGCTTTTAAGTTAAATAGGCTTATTCTGGTAATTACACAGATTATCAGGTCCAGGAACACAGGCAATGAAACAACAACAAAAACACACCCTCCTCCTCCTCCTCCTCTCCCATGTGGCTGCTTCTGAACTAACGAAGGCCAGCAATTGAGCAGGGAAGCCAGAGTGGGAGAGATCTTTATCAAAATGGTCACCTTAGCAACCACACATACACAAACACACGCAGAGGAGATGAAGCCAAAGTCAGAGAAGGGACCCCTTACAAGCCCCAATCACTGCCTCCTCCACTCCCGCCTCCTTTTTCTTCCAAACTCAAAGGAAAAAGCTCCCAGCCCCAGAAACCATGGTCCCAGAGCTGGAGAGCTGCAGTGTGAAGCAAGTAGGAAGAATTAAACCTCCCAACTTTAAACACTCAGGCTGAAGCCCCCCCCTCCTCCTCCTCGCCCACATAGCTGCTTCTGAACTAACGAAGGCCAGCAATTGAGCAGGGAAGCCAGAGTGGGAGAGGTCAAATGCCAGCCAGTCGATGTCAGTCCTGGGGGATTTAAGCTTTGGGCTCCCCTTTTTCTTCCTTTCCAGCGAGCGGCAGGAACTGCGCTTGGTTTGCAGGGTCTGAAATTTACTTTCCCTTTCTGCCTTGGCCTGCTTCCCAGCCAAGGTGTTAGATCGGGTAGATCGGTTCCCACAGAGACGCGAGACCAAAGTGTACATTCAGCTCTTTATTTCAGTGTTAAGACCTGTACAAGATCTTGGAGCCGCGGCAGCCCTTCATATAGGGATTGCTCGCGGCTCGGCGGCCAATGACAGGGCTTTGAATCTCCTGCGATCGGCTCGGCCAATCGCGGTTGATTCTTAGCGTGCCAATCACGGCCGTTCAGTTGACCAATCGGGTCGCGGTCCGTGTGGACCAATCAGTATTCAGTATTTGGAGTATGCTGATATAGAACACAAGGATTGCTACCTCTTCTGCTGCCTCTCTGTGGTGGACTTCCATGGAAAGGATGAGACACAAGCGAGTGAACTCGGGATGGAAGTCCAGAGCAATTTCTGGCATCCCATTTTATTGAGAATTTTACACATAGTAAGCATTCACATTGTGGATTTCAATAATTAAACACAATACACATAATTGTCTGAGCTGCTTAATTGTTTCTGGTATTTGCTTTTAATTTCCTCGTTTTATCTAGGTAAAGGCGGACATGTATGTGTAACGTCTTAGATTAATTTAGGCAGACATGTATGTGTAACGTCTTAGATTAATCATTACTAAATACTGGAGTCAGAGTTATTCCCACACCTCTCCATGAAAAAAATCTCTCTCTTTCTTCTTTCCTTCTCATCTTCCTTCCTTCCCTGCCTGCCTCCTTCTCATTCCCATCTCGTTCCAGAGTTTGGCAAAGCTGCCAGTAGTCGTGCTTACCGCGGCTGTGGCTTTTCCATGTGGGGCGGGGCGGGGCGGTCCCAGTGAAAGGAAAGCCACATAGGTTGCAATGCCGGGAATTTTTGGCTTTCCTGACCCCCAGAAGCCTTCTGCCAACCAAAAACAGACCCTTTTTGGCCTAGGAGGCCTCCCTGGAGCCTCAGGAGTGTAGAGTTGTAATTGCAGGAATGTTCCAATCTCGGATGGCAAACCTCAGATGAAGAATGTTTCCAAGCAAATACAACTCAGGTAAACTAAGTCACTAATCTAAAGGAGGATTAGAGAGAGGAAGTAAACATATGTTAGACTTTAACTAGAGATAATTAATTACTGTGCTAAACAGTAACCAAAGTTAAGCAGTAACCAAAGTTAACCAGTGATGGAGGATAACTAAAAATGTGTATAAATGCAAGACTAGACTCCAATCAAGTCATCATGATTCAGTTGTTCATGATCAAACAACTTGACTACCTCGTCATTACAACACAGGAGCACCAAAATGAAGCGTGGGGGGGGGGCCACTGGACCCCACTCCTGTACCCTATTTTGGGCCTAGGAAGCCTCCCTACACTTACCTGGGAGCCAGAAGGGCCCTGTGGGGACTCCTAGGAGGGACAGGGCGAGGTGAGCGGGCCCAGCTGGTCGTCGGAAATGCTGGTTCAGCAAACTGGATGTAAAATTAACATCCGGTTCACCTGAACCGGCAGAATCCCAGCCCTGGGTGTATCCTTGTGATCTTATACAATTTTTTTTCAACTTCCTAGTCTTAACTTAAAATCCTGGAATTTCCTGGTGGTTTTCATTCAAAAACTAATTAGATATGATCTTGCTTAACTTTTGGAAATCAGTCAAGATCACCTGCATGAAGCAAAATGTGCAAGTCAGAATTACTTGAACTGTATTATTTACCTACTGGAGACTTTCCAAGTCCATAATGTTTCAGTATTTAATTTGGAATTTATCGTGGCATGAGTCACTGTCATTAGTTACATCTTATCATAGTTTTAGGAGTCAGACTGTATTTGAGAAACCATAATTTGTTGCCAAAAAAAGGTAATATGTCCCTCTGCCTCATCCCAGCAGAGTAAACATTTATACCTACCTCGTTGTCATGCAGTGGTAACTGATAGAGAAGCTGCTTAATTCGATATTTTTCTCCTGGACTGTTAACATATGGGACCTTCTCCTCTGACAGACAGGCAAGCAAAGTAAAGCTGAACCTGAATTAGAAGCCAGACACATATCTCATTCATGCACTCCTTTGTAAGAATTCTTCATCTGCTATCTTATTTTTTTTATTTATAGGATATAGTAGGTCTGTTTTTACATTTTACTTTTTTCTTTGCATCTTTAGCAGAATTTGCATTCCTTTTTTTTTTTTAGAAAGAAGAAATAAACTAATTCAGCAAAACTACCGGTAGATTACCTAAGATTACTAGCACCTAGCTGTTGAATTGCTTCCCTGGAATGCAATTTTCAGTGACAATTACAGCTGCCATAAATTATGTACATCTCACTTCCACCTCCTTCAGGATAGTTAGCAGGTCTGTTAAAATTCCACATACTCTCTGCATTTTATCACACATTATAAAGCTATCCAGAAAATAACTGATATATCAACAAGTTCTCTGAACTCTGTAAGCTCTCCTGTACTTCCTTGCTTATTAAGTTTATTCATTCCATTTGAACTTTGCAGTTAATAAATAAAACCATATTTGCTACATAACACAAGCAGAAAAGCTGTTGCGATTGTTTATTGTGATTACAATAAACTCTATTTTCTATTCTCTGCCCCAAAAGTATTGAACAAAAAAAGAGAAAGTTGTTTTCCATTTGCCTTATTCTTTAAATTATGAAATGATTAATAAGCAAGTTATTTTTAAGGTTATACAAATAAAATGACTTTAATAAACATTATTTTCCGGCTCTATTTTACTTGGAGGACTACGCTAAGTTATCAGTGTCAATACTGCTCAAATTTGAATGCACAGAATAAATTGGTACAGTAAGAAGGCAGATGATTATATTTAAATGAAGGAAAGTTTGGAGAAAAATGTGGCAATCACAGCATTTCAAACAAATAGGACATTTATAAAATGCACAGCAACAAAACAAACATACAGTACATTCCAAAGAATACTTCATATATCTCAAGTAAACAGTTTTATATGCATGCTGCATCTTACATGTGACATTAAGAGTAGTGCAATGGCCTAAGAGGCGGAGCTCTCGCCTCACAATCAGGAGGTTGTGAGTTCAATCCTAGGTAGAGGCAGATATTTCTCTCTCTGGGCACAATGAGAATATATCTGCCGAAAAATACTCCCCACTGGCAAGAGGAAGGGCATCCGGCCAGTAAAACACTCAGCTCCATTCAATTGCCCAGATTCCACCCCACAAGGGATTATGGGGTCATTAAAAGACGACGATGATGATCTTATATGTGATATTAAGAAATTGATTTTTTAAAAAATACGTTTTTTATTTTCAATATGAACATACATATTTTATGAACATTGCATTACCCTGGTCAATTCTTTTTTAAACAACAAAAACAGTAATAATGCTTATAAATATATGTGACTCTAATCTTCCAACTTCCACAACTTCGACAGTGCTAATCTTTTTTTTCATAGTCCATTTCTCATCTTCCTTTAAACATAATAACATTTCTTTGCACCTTGTATTTATAGTCCTTAAATACTATTATTTGATATTTTCTAATCATTATTCATAATTCCACCATCACTTCGATCTTCCACATATGTAGGGTTAATAATAACGCTAAGCATTAACAATGTTTAATCAATCCCGGGAGTGTATCTCAAACTCCCACACAGCTTAATCCATAATTATTTTAAATTTATAATATGCTTTGACACACTATTAATA
Source organism: Notechis scutatus (assembly GCF_900518725.1). The sequence goes on along the minus strand of NW_020717226.1, from coordinate 142,101 downwards.
ATAATAATAATAATACATTTTAATTACCTAGTCCTAAATTCTCATCTATTGTTTTGACTTATTTGGCTTATGTTATTAAATTATATTTTCTCTTAATATGTATATTACTATTTTCCCTGCATATATTTCCCCCTTTTATTACAATATTTTCTGTTTATCCATCATCTCTTAACCTTCTTAAAATTCCATCTATTGATTTTTTTAATCAGCCTTAGCATCTTATATCTCTTTTTGTTTTTTTTAATATCTGCTAACCTTCCCCTTCTGAGTACCTTTTATCTCTTTCTTCTGTTGTATTTGAACTCCCATCATCAAAGCTTCTTTCGGATTTTTCTTAAGAAGATTTTTTCTTTTTCTTTCTGTTCTGTTATAAATTTTTATGAGGTTATGCCTTCTATTTACGGATCCTTTCTCCTTTTTATTTTTAACTTCTTGCATCTCTTTTTGCTTTTCCCCTTCCACTATTTTTTATAACTTCTCACCAGTTTCTTATGTGTCACATTTTTCTTTTTCCTCCAATTGTTGAGTAGCTTCTACCTTTATTTCTGTATCTTTAAACAATCCCTTTGTCTCCTTATTGCTTTTCCAAAATTAATGCGTATCTTTTAACATAATCAATATTCCTTCATAAAACTATTGTTTCCTGGAAATCCATTTTATAAAACCCCTTATTTTATGATTTACAGTTCATATTTCCCCAGTTATATATGTCCCAGTTATCCAAAATTTAAAGTCTTATTTATTTGTCCTTCTTTTCTCTTTTCTTCCAACACTTTTCTTCTTTTATGTTGTAGGCTGTTCTACTAAATAACATTAAAAGTCCAAGTCCAAATTGTATCCAAATTAAGTCCAATAGTTCAAGTCCAAATTAAACTACTTGATTAATCCAATAGCCAAATTTAATTGAGTTTAGTTATTTGCAAGTTAGTTTCTTTAATAAATCTTCCAAAGGGCAAGAAAGGAAAAAAAAGCTCAGTAAATATTTCCAAATTGTCCAAGTTGTCAACAATAAAGTCAAGGTTAGGCCGTCCTCCAGATGTTGTTGCTTCTATTTTGTGTATTCAGCTTTGTGTGTATTGAGATAACTTTCTCTAAGACTGTGTGTCAGGCTACAGAACTTTTCACATTCACTCAACTAGAATGAACTTCTGAAAACGTATCAAAACGTATCAAAAGGAATCCTTTATTGAGATGAGACAATTCATGTAGGGTGTCTAAAGCAACGTCTAAGGTCTCTCAGGCATGCAGAGATAGATAAGGGAGTTTAAAACCCCTCCCCTTATCTCGATGTGTATTTAGTGAAACAAAAGCCAGTATGTTAATTCCCCCCACCCCTTTTGTAAGGAACGATCTTTTTCACAGTTTCCCAGGGCATACCTCATTTCCCCCCACCTCCTTTTTAGAACGAACTTTTCCAGAGATTCCCAGGACACATCTCACTGTGGAATTTTTATGATCTTCTCATCTCCTGGCTGTGCCTCTCAGAGGTGATAGTTCTGGCCATCTGGCTTTTCTCCCTCCATTGTATCATGTGTGGTTTATACAAATTCTATATAAGATTAAATATATTCAGGTTACATCAAGAAAGGATTTCTTTATCAGCCTCCCCCTCATTTTTCTTCTTCCACTGAAGAAATGACAGATACACGGATCTGACACTGTGGCTAAGTGCTGTAGTATTTCTCTTCCTCCAGCAGATGGCTCTCTTAGCCCAAACCCAATGTTAACTAGTCTGTCAAAAACAGCTGAATTCCCTATCAAATCCAAAGGGTTTAAAAATACAAATAGTCCAAATAAAATTTCCCAAAAATAATTTTTCAAATTGTTTAGGCTTTTTCCCAGCTTTTTTGTGTTTTATTAGCTTATCTTAGACTTCTTTTGCCTCTTTATTTTAATGTTATTTTCCTCCATGCATCTATCTGCCACTAATTTAAGCTTAGGAGTTATCTTTTAATATTTTGTTACTTCCAATCTTTAGGGTAAAAGTTGGTAAATTTCTCACCCAGTTTAAATGTTCTGTCCGTTCACCACACCAGCACAATTCTTATGGTTGCAATTGTCTCTGCTTCATGACAACTGCTCTCCCTGCTGGGGAGAGCTTGCTTCAGACCTAACAAGGAAATTGTGGGTTTCCTCCTGGTTAACAAAGCATCTCTCCTTCCTTCACCGCCCCTCCAAGGCAGCTATGACCCTGAAAGGTCTTCTGACAGCGGTTACTGGCTGGATTTCGCGGGACTCAGCAGAGCCTGCTATTTCCCAGCCGTTCTTGCAGCGATGTCAATCAGTCTCTCCAGAAATTGACTTTTTTTGTTAAGCCATATTAATGCTAGCTTGAATATTATTTTGTATTTTAATGTTTAGGGCAATGTTCCAATCGAAGAGAGTAAGTGGAACCTTTGTGTCAGCTGTCCAGCTAGAAAATCCTAAAAGAGAACCACTGGAACATTGTGCTTCCCAAAAGTAAAACTTTATTGAATACACTACATTGGCACAGAAGAAGCGAAACCAGCGCTGGTTTTCCTGCACAGAATCCCACATAATTAAACTTGCTTTTCCCTTTGGCCATCCCCCCTCAGTTCACAAGCATCTCAACTCCATCCATTTTGCCTCCCTGACAAAGTTGGGTAGAACTTTTTCCAGCGGTGCCAAGAGAATTCCCGGATTTCGTGAGACATTCACGCAAAAGGAGGAGAGCAGAAAGGTTCAGATTTAAACAGCACATTTTGGATACCAACTTTTGAGTTGATGTTTTTGGAAAAAACATTTGGCACTTTTAAGGACCTATCATGGACCAATAGCTACACATCAAAAGAGAGTTTGTTTGCCAGACAAGAGCTCCATGCGATCAAAAATATTGCCTGCTGGCTTTGCAGAAATCCATTTTTAAAGTGTCAAAGATTAAAGCTTCCCTTTCCCTTTTTTGGAAACAAAATTAATACAAGAAATGTGTTTTTTTCTTCTTCTCTATCTCCAGTTAACTGAGTATGCTGAAACTAGCGGATTGGACAGCTTAAATAGGCGACAGACAAAAATTTGCAAACCTTTGTCTCACTTCTAACTCCAGGACCAACTGCTAATGCAAATAATTCTGGCAAATGACTTCTGGTTTGAGTCTCTTCATGGACAGACTGAAACCGTGATCGTGCGCAGTTTCGATCCGTGCTCGCTGCTGGAGCGCCCCGAGCCGGCTGGTTTCGGGGCTAAGCCACCTCGTAGAGGTGGTGAAGAGGGGAGAGACTGCCAGCAGGGTTGAGGAGAGATGCATCTCTCCTCCTCAGTTGGCCATTACTCCCTTTCCGGAAGGCGGTTGCAGCGGTGGTCAGAAATGGCCACCTCAAAGAAGAACTCAACCAGAAAAGAATGTGCAGGAGGAAGATAAGAAGAGAAAGTTTTGGTTGACCGGGTTAAACTGCAAAAGCAACAACTAAGGTATCCTGGAATTTAAACTAAAAAAAAGTAACATTGGTCCCAAAGAAGACTCTGAAGCAGCGAAGGAGAGAGAAAGGGGAAAGGATTTGGTTTTTTTCTTCTCTCCCTTTCCCTATACTGACAGCTAAGAGATTTAAAGAAGAAATTGGGGGGGGGGGGGGAATCCACTTTGACATCAATAGGCATTTAAGCTGAAAATAAAATGTCAAAGGGATAATAAAGATTTCTGGATATTTAAAACCTTTTAAAGCAGGAAAGGAGAGAAAAAGAATAAAAGGGCAGGATCTGGAAAAAAGAGAGGAGACTGCCTGGAATTAAAAGGAATTTACAGTAAAACCTCAACAAGACTTCTAAAAGATACATTTTAACTGAAACTTGGCAACAAAATAGTAGAACCCCAGGAAGAGAAAGTGGGAAAAAGAAGCATGAAGAAACAGCTTGGGAGTATTTGGATTATTTGGTGATATCTGGATTTTTGGTTATTGCATTTGAATGACTAAAATCAATCGGGTGGTTGTTTAAAAGTGTTTAAAATGGCACTACTTCTAGATGAACTGAAAATGGAACTTAAAAAGTATAAAGAAGATGCACAAGAAGGGAGAGGTTCTTTTGGCTTCGTATTTCAATTCTTAGAAATGGAGATTTGGAACTATGAGAAACAACAAGAAATGCCTGCAGAACAAGAAGACTGGGACAAAGAAGAAGCCATCTTTAATGAACAAGTAATTTTATGTGGGGGGGGGGGGGAAGGAAAGGGGGGAAAGAGAATGAAAAGTTTAAGATTTGAAAAAATGACCAAGAAAAGGAAGAATAGCTTGAAAAATAAGTATATTAGAAAGCAACAGAAGAGGGGAATACAAAAGAGAGAATTAGAAGTGGAGAGACAAGGGGGTAAAAAGGGAAGGGAAAAGAAGAGAGGGAAGAAGGAAAGGAAAAGAAGTTATAAAGGACAGAAACAAGATATGGAGAAACAGTGCCTATTTAGAGAAAATGGGTGAAAATCTAATTGAAAAAGGGATTCTGCAAAGGTACATAAGATAGTGTTTTTATATTAGAAATAGAAATAATTTTAGAAAATATGAAACAATGTATGATTAAAATGATGGATAAAATAGCTATTGTAATCTAGTGAAATGTTTGTTAATAAATACATGAAATGAAATGAATGAGAGAATTGAATTAGGAAAGAATGGGAACATTTTAATTATTTAAAGTTTTATAAAATATAAGGGAAGAGAAATGGGGGGAGGGGAATTAATTATGGAAAGCTTATAAGTGTTCCCAAGGAAGTATGATATTTAATTGAAAAGTAATGTTAAAGATGTTCAGACTTTAATGAATATTAATGACAGAACTGAATTGGAATGGAATGAGTGTTTTAATTACATATATTTATAACCACTTTTTAAGAATATAGTGTGGATTTTAAGAATGTACCAAGCAGAATTCAATTGGAAGTTATGTATTATATTGAATTACTCCAATTAGTAACTACAGGAGAAAATTTGTTTAATGAGAAGAGAAAATATGACATTGAAACAAGGACAGACAAAAGTATAAATATAAGGACTTGAACTGATATGAAATAATTAAAATAAAACTGAGAAAATTAAGAGAGGAGAAAAACTATGTAGAAAATGTAAAACAGTAATAAGATATGGAATAGAACATAAAAGTGAGCATGAAATTGAGTTTGTGTGTGTAGGAAGAAGTGTAACCCGGGACCATGCTATTTTCAAAAAAAGATGTTTTATTTGTATTTTGTGAAAACCCAAATAAAATTGTCAAAATAATAATAATAATAATAATGCTGGCAAATATATCCAAAATTGTCTGAAAATCTTAACCCTTTCTTTACCAGACAGGTATAATCTCACTCAAGACAAGATGCTTTTACTGTCTGATCTGTGATTTTAAAATCTCCTGCCCCATCAGTATGAAACAGAACACATTCACTTTTAGAAACCTTAAAGAATTTTTTTTTAAAAAGAAAGAACTAACAGAGGATGCAAAGCCAGTATGACACTATCTGTGATTTCTACTTGGAAAATATTGGAAGAACAAGTTTTATCTTATCTATCAGTTTACCTTTATGTAAGCCATTTTCTTTAAAAGCCTAATCTAGCAGAATAATAGAATAACAGAGTTGGAAAGGATCTTGGGGGTCTTCTAGTCCAACCCCTGCTCAGGCGGGAAACCCTATATACCATTCAGACAAATAGTTGTGCAATCTTTTCTTTAAAACTTCCAGTGTGGGAGCATTCACAACATTTCTTTTCATTAAAATAAACCTACCCTGCAACAATTCTTTATATGTTTTAGCCTCCATTCCCCTAATTATCTTGGTTGCTCTTCTCTGCACTTTTTCTAGAGTCTTAACATCTTTTTTATATCATGGTGACCAAAACAGGATGCAGTACTCTAGGTGTGGCCTTACTAAGGCTTTATAGAGTGGTATTCACACTTCACATGATCTTGATTCTATCTCTCTGTTAATGCAACCTAGAACTGTGTTGGCTTTTTTGGCTGCTGCAGCACACGGCTGGCTCATATTTAAATGGTTGTCCACTAGGACTCCGAGATCCCTCTCACAGGTACTCCTATTGAGCAAGGTACCACCTATACTGTACCTGGGCATTTGGTTTTTCTTGCCTAAATGTAGAACCTGACTTTTTTCACCATTGAATTTCATTTTGTTAGGTAGGGCCCAATGTTCAAGTCTGTCAAGATCCTTCTGTATCTCCAGAAGTCTATCTTCTGGAGTGTTGGCTATTCCTGCCAACTTGGTGTGGTCTGCAAATTGGATGAGTTCTCCATGGAATCTAGACAGCTGTGAATCTGGCTGAGAATTGAAGGATACATGTCAGCCTAAATCACCTAGTGATCACCAGAAGATGGAGGGGGGGGGAGAGAAATAGAGATAGATGATAGATAGATAGATAGATAGATAGATAGATAGATAGATAGATAGATGATTGATGATAGATCGATGATAGATTGATCGATGATAGATCGATCGATCGGTGATAGATAGATGATAGATAGATAGATGATAGAGATAGATAGATAGATAGATAGATAGATAGATAGATAGATAGATAGATAGATTGATGATTGATGATAGATCGATGATAGATTGATCGATGATAGATCGATCGATCGGTGATAGATAGATGATAGATAGATAGATGATAGAGATAGATAGATAGATAGATAGATAGATAGATAGATAGATGATAGATAGATAGATATATAGATAGATAGATGATAGAGATCAATTGATCGATCATAGATTGGTGAGATAGATAGATGATAGATGAAAGAGAGGGGGAGGGGGAGGGAGGGAGAGAGAACAGGTAAAACTGTTTCCAAAATTTTATGAAGGGAAGGAGACAAGAGTGAGATTGTTGGAAGTGAATGTAAGGAAAGAATGTGAACTTTATATTTGTGGCATGAAGATTAGTGTGATTTAAAATGCAATAAATTAGATGTAAAGGGAACAGTAGCTTTAAAAAAAATGAGAGTCGTGGTAATCAGCAGGGAAAAAAACACCCTCTGGCCTCTTGGAGTTCCTTCCAGATACGGTGTAGTAGTGTTACTCAAAGCTAGAAGCTTCCTTTGAAGCCTATTTTTAAATCTATCCATGAACATCTTTGGACAGAAGGGAATTTCACTCATCCCAATCTCATAGCTCCTTCCCATTCAAACCAAGACTTCCTCAGGATCAGGAACTTATAAACTTTTTATTATTTACACTTAGACTTGTCTGCTTCTTCAGTGAGCTTGCCTGGAGTCCTTGGTCATTTCTCCTCCCACCATTTGGAGAAGGTTCAACCTCCCTTTAGTGCTTTCAGCTACTGGACTACAGGTAGTCCTCAACTTACGGCCAGAATTGAAGTCAACATTTCTGGGGTTAAGTGAGACAGTTGTTAAATGAGGTTTGTCCCATTTTATGACGTTTCTTGCTGGAGTGGTTAAGGGAACCACAAGTTATGAAGTTAGTCCTGAAGGTGCTTTTTGCAAGAGGCAGCTGGACTTTCTTCATTTTTTCTTTGAAGAGGTTTCGCTTCTCCTCCAAGAAGCTTCTTCAATTCTCAGTTCAGGATTCTTCCTTTTGAACTGAAGAAGCTTCTTGGAGGAGAAGCAAAACCTCTTCAAAGAAAACCCCAAGAAAGTCCAGTTGCCTCTTGAAAAAAAAGCACTTTTGGGACAACTATGACTTGGATGAAGGAGAATCTCAGTAGATATTTCTTAAGTTGTTAAGTGACTTCATCTTCCCCATTGACTTTACTGGTCAGAAGGTCACCAAAAGGAGATCACACGGCTTTATTCGGTGCCATTGTAATTTTGAAAGGTCACTAAATGATCTGTTGTAAATCAAGGACTACCTGTTAATCCCGTATCACTGGACCCATCCAAAACCCAACCTCCCTCCTTAACTATGGTCCATAAACTCATCCCTAGTTAGTCTCAAGCCAACTGTTCTGAAGGCAACACTCTGTGCTTCCCTCCAAGGCAAAACTTGAATCCTATTCATGAATAAAATACTTTATACTTTATTGGCCAAGTGTGATTGGATACACAAGGAATTGTGTGTCCAATGAAGCTGGTTCGAAGCCAGTGAGATATGATATCCACTTGAGGTGCAAATTCTTCACGGTCAAAAGCCAAAGACTTTGAATGCACTCTGGTTCCTTCTCAAGGTGAGATTGGGTAGAGAAGGACACACCATTCGATCACTAAGACTGCTATGGTTCGCTGGCAGCCGGTGCAGACGGCAGCGGAATTGGACAGTGGGGAAGAACGGGGACCAGTCCAGGAGTTTGGAGAGGACTCAGATGAGGGTCCTGCGTCCGATGCAGAGATGCGGCCACGACCATCTGGGAGTGGGGTGCTGACTCTTGAGTCTCCAGAATCTGATATCAGCGAGGCAGAGGAACAAGGGGAGCCTGTTCCCAGTGCACGCATGCACAGAGCTGCTAGAAGGCAAGAGTAGCTGAGACAAAAGGGGTGACTCGGGAGTAAGGCTGGGAGATGATTGTCCCTCCCATAAGGTATAAAAGTCAAGCCAAGGTGACAAAATCTTTGCAGGAAGCAAAGTTGTCCATTCGGTTCAGATTAATCCTTGAAGCTCTTTGTACTTCAGTGGATTTTGTTGTTCTAGTTCATTGGACACTTCTGTTCTTGGCAGCACTTCCCAGGAAAGAAAGGTGAGTGCTTATCTTGAGGGACTGTTTGAGATTCATTACCGGCTGGGAATGAAAATAATTCCCAGTGTTGCAACAAAACAAGACTTGTTTTTAAAATACGGTCTCGGAAGCCTTGATCAGAACAAAGACTGTAGCTTTGAAGTGCCAGATTTGCTCTTACACTTTCAGGTATGTGGCCCGGGAATTGGCTTGCTTTAAGGAGTTCGCGTAGGGGAACTGAGCCCCAGTAGAGGACAGTTTCTCGTTGAGCTTCTGGTTGACCAGCTCCATGTGCCGGCTGCTCTTCCTGGTTTGCCTCAGCAACCTTTTGACCTTCTTCACTCGGTCTTGTAGCTGCTTATTGCGTTTCTCCAAGGTGGCCACTTTCTGCTGGAGTTTCTTCACGTGGTCCTCCTCATCGAACAATGCCTTCTGGAGGGAGGAGCACATGAGCTGAAATGACAAAAAGATGGAAGGGCGTCAAGTCACCAAAATTCAAGGCGTTCTCTGTCACCAGAAGTTGAGTGGTGTTTCAATGAAGTCCGTCCCTCTGAACTCAAGGAGGAACATGGACGTCTGTGCTGGTAAGAAAATCACAGACGTAGAAAACAGAGAATAACAGGGTTGGAATGGACCTTGGGGGGAATCTTCTAGTTTGCCTCCAGAAGTTGTGGATGCGCCAACACTGGAAGTTTTTAAGAAGTTTTTAAGAACAATCATATGTCTTAAATGGTATAGGGTTTCCTAATTGAGCACGGGGTTGGACTAGAAGACCTCCAAGGTCCCTTCTAACTCTGTTATTCCGTTATTCTGTTCTCCTTCCTTCCTTCTTCCATCCCTCCATCCCTCCATCCATCTCTTTTTCCTCCCTCCCTTCCTTCCTCCATACATATTTTTTCCTTCCTTCTTTTCTTCCTTGCTTCATTCCTTCTTTCATCTTTTTTCCTTCCTTCCTCCATCCATCTTTTTCCTTCCTTCCTCCCTCCCTCCCTCCCTCTCTTTTTCCTTCCTTCCTTCCTCCATCCATCCCTCCACCCATCCACCCCTCCATCCATCTCTTTTTCCTTCCTTCCTTCCTTCTTCCATCCATCCCTCCATCCATCTTTTTCCTTCCTTCCTCCATCCATCTCTTTTTTCCTTCCTTCCTTCCTTCCTTCCTTCCTTCCTTCCTTCCTTCCTTC